>JAPYZH010000534.1:0-43983 GCA_030523085.1 Meteorus colon | reverse complement strand
TTGGAGCAATTGCGGATTCTGAAAGAGCATTTTAGGAGCAATTATTAAATAATTTGTTTTATCAATTTCATCAATATTCTACGCTAACTTGATTGTGGTGGTTATAAGGATCACGCATGATAGTGTAGTCTCAAAAGCGTCATTAAAAGTAAGAATGCGCAGTATGTAGTTGCATATGAATCGTTAGAGATGTCGTTGAAATTGCGTTATTGGTTATCTTGAGTGATGGATATGTTGCCAAACACTGTGGCATACATAAAGTATGCTAAGCCGTATAAAGTACGCGCGCGCATCGCGCATGTATTGACCGTGTATTGCGCGCGCCGACTGAATGCTCTTGAACGCCTATCGTATTGAGGTGAGTAGAGGAAATAAGAGAATAAATGGAAAAGTGCTTGAGTGTGGACGAGAAAAAAAGAATTGGAATTAGTAGTATTTATGTAGTGAAACAATCGAGTGAATAATGCGCCAAGTTAGTGTCTAGTGAGGGTATTAGTTTATTCGAATTGAATCAAATGAACATTGTAATAATTGACATTATAACATCATTATATTGTCAATGATACAAACCAAATATTTTTCAGAGTATGTTTATGTTTCGTTCGCGGCGATTCATCCATGGTAATACTACAATAGATATTGAAGCGATTCGTTGAAAGTTATTTTGCTATTTTTCATTCAACGATAACTGTTCTCATATGGAATTGTATTGGATGAGTCTACGTGGTGAAGACATCATATAGACAGTGATGATCCGTTTCCAAGAAGTCCTCGTCCCGTAGTGCATAATATATACAAGGACGTGGCTGAAAGAAAAAAGACAAAGTGGAAGTAGATGACACAGCAACGAGTTGACAGCAAGAATTATGGCCAATTTGGCTGGCAGCTCACTAGGCTTTCCTAAGCCACCAACAATGCTCGAACAGCTGCTAGAAGAAATTAATTTCCAGAGGACTAAGGAAATGCGACAGCTGCTCAAAGATGGTATGTGAATATGATTCTTTTTGTGCTTTGTCCGAATTCGGGAATAATATTGGTGCGGCCACTTGAACTCGACAAACAGAGACATGGTCAATATACAATTTAAGCGGTGTTATTGATTCATTTCTTCTCGGTTATTGACTAGCATAGCTAGAGAAAAGTTCATTACCAATGCGACTGCGTGGTAACGTCAAAATATTTGTTATATCGCCTGGCGAAAACATGTTAGCAGAATTTTGGTTTCAAAAACTATGTCATCTTCGAACATCACAGAAGCACCGAATTTAAAGAATGAAGAAATAATTATGAAACACGTGTTTGAAATATTTTGGCATCTCTGAGACACAGAAGTTTCCACGAATTGTTGAAAATGTGAAGATTGTAGTGCAGTAGATATAGAACCTTCTTGAAATGGATCATCATTCATCAGATATCTTCATAAATATGAATTGTATCAAATGCATATTTACGTGCCTACATCGAAGTATTATTCCGAAGCATGAGTTAAATAATATGAAATATAATACTTATATTTTTAATCTTCGATTGCCGAAAATTCCAAGAAACCTATGTGAGATACTTTGAAATATAATGGAAATGATGCGTCGTAAAATTTATCTGTAGGTGTAAATGCTCATTCTTTGCTAAATTATAGTTTAACCCTCCACATGTTTTTTGTGTTTTTTTAGATTCCGGTTTTGTGATGCTTCAAGGGACAACTTACTGGACAGATCTCTTCGTTCGTCATTTTCTCTTCCAAGGGGAACATACCATTGATGGTGACGATCTTCTTTTCTTTGTGAGGAAGAAGCACATCAAAACTTCATCACGCTATGTCCCTAAGTTTGAGACTGAAGTCGATGTATTTCGAAAAGATAGCAAGAAACTACCAATTGGCGATCCAGATATTGACTGGGAAGAAACAGTCTACCTCAATCTTGTTGTTCATCAATTTGATTATACTCTCACATTAGCTATTTGCACTAGAACGAGTCCTAAAGAATTGCAAGTAAGTCATATCACTATTAATTCAATCAAAGTTTATGAATTGATTGCAGATCATTTTCGAGATAATTGACGAATGTTTTTAGGTACTTCGAAGACATTCGCAGAAGGTATATGCGAGCCCCAGTCGTCGTCGAATGGATGCAAAGGGCGATCTCGAGGAGATGACATACCCACACATTTGTTTTATGGTCGATAACTTTGATGAAGTATTCTGTGATATTCTAGTCAGAGATGGAGAAATGGTTTGCGTTGAGCTGGTAGCATCTGACCGTGAAGGTGCTGTGCAAGGCGTAATATTTCTCGGTTCTATTAGATATGATGCTCTTAAAAAAGTTTACGATGCTAGAGTGAGTGGATTCATTAATTGAATTGTTTCATTAAGCTTTTGTTGACAATTATCATTGTTATAGTCAAGTCTGAGCACGAAAATGGCGCAACGTATGACATTTGGGCTTTTTTCTGGTGCATCCTCCCAACGTATTGAATTTGTACGCATGAAGGGACCTCAAGGTAAGATAATTCAACGTTTACCAGTATATTATCCATTGTTTATATATTTAATATTGTTGTCGATTAGGAAAAGGTCATGCAGAAATGGCAGTAACGAAACCCAAAGGATCAGGAGCAGAGACACCAACGTCTGAGCCGGGTTACTCTGTAACAGATGCATTATGGGATGCAGAATGGGACGACGCCGAAGAATTATTTATGTATCGTCATCAACGGCGTCTTTCAGATCCAAGTGCTAACTTGAACAACTTTGTACGTGGTGGTTGGCGAACGAAGCCAGAGTCGGCCGGAACAAAAGCCCGATCAGAAAATGAAGGACTTGACTCAATGGCGAATGGCTTGAATGAAATTGAAGCGGGTGATGTGCGCGACGGTAATTAGGATTATTCACGGGGAATCCGTTAAAAATGAAGATTCATGAGGAAAGAAGCACTGAGAGACGTTTAAATGAAATACCATATTCCAGGCACACTAAATTCTCTATTCCTTCCTCCCAATTCGTCTTCCTCTTTCCTATCCCGCATTCCAAAATTGAGTTGAAATATTGGCTGTTGGTATTCTGTTAATTGAATCATCAGAAAAATTATTCAAGACTTTACTCGAACTCGCATGCCAAGCATTGGCATCTTCATCATTGGAAAAAAAAATTCCAATGAATAATGTGCGAGTGAAGAGGGTAGAAATTTATGCGAATGCGTATAGACACTAGGAAGCATCATCGAGCCGGGATCCCCCCCCCCCCCCCCCCACACACACACACACGCACACAGAGCTTGTCTCTAACTTTTTCGCTCCGTGTATGAAAATGTTCGTTTATATCAAGTCTTCTCTTCTTATCTCTCGATAGTTTTCCACATTTCTCCACGCTTTAAAGCGTGTGAAAAACGTCATTTTATATATCTCTCCTAACACAATTGTCGTCGACCACTCTCATTTAATGAGCTTTATCTATGCGTCGGCAATCTCCTTTGTAGCTGGGGGAGAGGCTAGCAGCTGGGGCGGCCGGGTTGCGTCCCTGGGGCTCATGGCAACACATGGGAACGATAACCGACAATGCTCACGATCAAGACGACGGGGATCGTCTAGGCCGTCTAAAGATCGAAGTCACTCACGAGATCAAACAGATGTTTGCAGTGATAATGAGAATGGCTTAACCCCCATACGTTGCGTTGGTGAGTTCGCGCCTTGTTCCTTTCTGTAATTGCTGTAAATGGACCCCCAGAAAAAATACCGAATTTTTCCTGAGGGTTTGAAACATGATGATCATAAAATGGGCTTTCATCGACTGGCGCTCTAGGAACACCGAAACATCGGCATCGTCGTCACCATCATCATCACCAACATCGCCATCATCATCACCCACACCAATTTAACCATCAGCCACAGCAGCGACGTCTTCATCATCATAATATTGAGGTGGGCAGCGAATCATTGTTAGTGACAACTGGTGAATGTTTAACAGACGACAACGTCATGCAAAAACTCGACGCTGGTGCCATTTTGGTGAATGGCAAGGAAGAACTTCCGCTTGGATATAGCAACGACAACAATCACAGATCATCCAGTTATCCAGTGAATTGTGAAGCGCTGCGTCGTGATCACGGGGAAAAGTTAGATTGTCGTAAGAATAATGTGCAGTCCCATCAACAGTTGCAACAACCCCGACACCGACCACGACGTCATTTTAGTGATGATGAGATTCGTGGTATAATGGATAGGAAGGATAATGGTATAATTAATAGCGATGAGGATGCAAACAATAGTATGAATGGCGTTGCAGCCATTCAGCATGGCAAAATGGACGATAACAATTGTTCACAAATGACCAATAGTGAGGTTGTAAAAGATAATAATGCCAATGCAAGAGTTTCTCGGCCTTTGTCCAATGGGTTACACCGTCAAAGTGCAACTTTGCCGCGCCGACGGCGAAGACGTGCTTTATCTGGTAGTTTTATTGGCAATCATCCGCTGCCTCCTCACCGCGTCACGCCGGACGGTACAGCTATCTACTATTGGTGCGAGCTCCCGCGCCGCCCCGGCTCACAGGGTAACTTGAAACCCCTGCCCCCCTGTAAAGTAGAAAAAAAAAATGACCAATAGGCGATATCCCTCTGCATTCTTCCCCGTTTGAGTGTCGACACACGTTTGATATTACATTGTGCCGGTATGTAATTCCGTGAGAAATATTGAAATGTATATTAATGTAATTTACAACTCAAAATGTATAATTTTGAGTTGTGGGATCTTAAAAGATTTCACTTGAACGTTCGCTCGCTGCTTCTTTTCGCCATCATTGTGGCCTCCACTCCGTTGCCTTTTTCTCGCTTTTGTTTCACAATTATTAACAATATAACGCGCTATTTGAGCACTATCCACTTTCACTGATCGGACAAAACGGCTCACAGAGCTAGCCCACAGTCTACAATATAATTCATTCATTTATCAATCGTTTTAGATTATAGTTAAAGAAGAATTTTTCATCACGTTGTAATACAAGAGTCACAAGCACCCTCGCGGGGATTTTGAGGGAATTGGCCTGGGTCAAATAATTGAAATGCATATGTACATATATATATTTATAATTTCATAAGTATTCCATCTCGGTTGTCAGAGTTGGATGATGGAGCTTACAATCCATTGTGGACCATGCGTGGATTCACTCAAACATTCCATTTTTGGAAAGAAACAAGGAGGGCTCAATCAATTCCGCTGAACGCTTTCCTGACTTATATCACTCTCCCTTGGTGGAGCATTGCGAAAGGTATGTCACAATGAATCAAGAAGTCATGAATAAATTGTTTCTATATCTTCAAACATTCCGAGGTAATAATCATTCATTATAGTTAGATCAGAGGCCATATAGCAGATTACGATAGTATTTAGCAATACCGCAACTGGCGCGCCCGGTGCAAAAAAGTTCGTAGATAAAACCGATTTTTTTAACTATCGCGTTCCCTCCTTAATACTGTCTTCAATCGCTCCAATGATTGATTTTCACAAAAAGTCCTGTTAAATTTTCACTGCAGCTCGTATATTGGATACCGATGAATTTATTGATTTGTAATTGGGGAAGAATCAATTCTTTTCAATCTTCCATCTAGTTCGTTCGTTTTCGATCATTTGCAACTATTTCTCTTTAATTTTGTGGTTCTGTATGGTGGATTTTATTATCAAAAAGTCCAGCCTGTACTCACTTGTATTCTATAATATTTATGAACAACATTATTAATGATTGCAATTTGATTATTTGATTATTTTCGCCTGAAAGTGTTTAATTCTGAATATATGTAAATTTGCCCAGCAATTAAATTTTCCGTGAGAACCAGCAAAGTGCATTTCGGTGAAATCCGACATAATGACGGTAAAATTCGCTGTACTCAGCTAGGGGTTTAACATTCTTGGTCGGAATCACTATATGATGATACTCATAGATCCTATGAAATTAATTTGTTATAGACATATTGGATCATCGAGAAGATCCTATTCTGACGTTCTAGCTGTCGGCGCTCGCACAAATACATTTCTTTTGTACCCAAATCGAATCAACAACTTATTCATCGATTTATGTATAATTATAAACGAATAAAATATTCGATTTCACGAAAAAAGGAGTTTGCTGCAGTTGTCATTCGTTTCACCGTGTAATTCTCAGGTACTTGACAGACTATTTACGAAAGATAATACCGCTGCAAGAAGCTAATGATTGGTAAACCCAGTTGCGTTTTAACATTTATCTCAGTATATTCGATTATACAAATGCCCTCATATCAATGCGTTATATATGTATATATATATTGGCGCCTTGTTTCGAAATACATGCACTGTCACAGCAAACAAACAACTCAAATTTTCCCGAAAAAATTTCCGATATTCTCCATCGTTGGCTATTATTCGTACTGATGACAATACTGCGCATGTAACATTGTGCTGATCGTTTGATTTTAGATGAAAAATGCGAAAAGTACATCGTGACATAATAAAAACATGACGCATATTATGAGTTCTATTGAAAAGAAAGCCATCGTATTTTTAGTCGATATTACGTATTCGCATAAAAAAAATATAAGAATAAGAAAATCTAATTCTCTCGAGATACTCGTAACGAACTGCTATTCTCAGTGGACGATTGTATAGAATAAAGTTGATGATTATTATGATATATGTATGAATGAAATACAATTCAGTAGTTAAGCTCAAAACTTTTAAAAATTGTATATTTTGCGTCAATGCGGAGTACAGGAAGAGGAGAAATACAAAATTATGGCAGAATATGATCATGGGTTCAATGCCCTTAGGTTCCCTGTAATTACATCAACAGTATTTTCTCCGGTGAGTCTTCGAAATAAGAGAAGCGACAACTTTTCATTCTTTTGAAAAAATGGTAATTTTTACTCGTGGGATAGAATTATAAAAACGAGAAATTTTTGATAAAGTTGAATCCTCCAGATGTCATTGCTACATATGCAGTTACTGGCGACCCTAACTGAATGTTTTTTCCAATTACTTATACTGATTTTGATCGTTCTACGGCCATGTACACGCTATATTTTAAGATGTTTTAGATACCAAACTGAATGAAACAACATCCAATGCCGAAAAAATGGATATCACGGCACATGCGTTTCGTCTGAGGATCAAATAAAATAATTTCTTCCATGAATTTTTACTCAGAGCTACATTGTGGAAAGTCAATTCGATCCAGAGTCGACTTTGTATGCCATCGTATTTCGTGAACACGTGTTGTCAAGAAGTCGATTGGTATAAAAGTGCTATTTTGATGATGATAATAATATTGCGAATCGTCATTATTCATCCCGAGTCGACTCTGAGGCAGGAGTTCACGGAAACAAATTTGGCGCGCAGACCAAGCGATTTCATTTGATGGTAGTTCCTTTGAGTCTGCGCCAATTTATAATAGTCGGCTTAAGCTTTTCATCAGTACTGTAATTTTTTAATAGTCACTTCCATGCTTTGTCATCGGACGGTCCGATCAAATGTCGTGACTGACATCTTAGTGCATTCACAATTCTTACTTAGGAGCCGAATTCACAGATTCCGATGTCTCGCGTTGGCGATTAATTCTAACTTACGAAAGGTTTCTGAGCCTTTGGTATTGCAATCGGTGAAATAATGACTTGCTGAAGTATGATTTTCCACTGTTTAGCGACACATTATCAAATGTTTATGACTTTTTTCATCGATAACTTGAACTATTCGAATATTCCGCGATATAACGTAATTGATGAACTCACATTGAACAGTTTCAAATTATAATGATCATAAATGTCAACATGATACCACGCAACTGACTGTATCATCATGCGAACCGGTGCCTTTTTCTATTTTTAACTCATGAGCGCGAATACTATGAATGTTTTATGTGTAATTGATACAAATGGGATAAAATATGAGCAAAACAACCGTGTTGAATCATCTCCGTAAAATAATTTTTGCGTCCAGTATTATACGAACTCTTCGCGTACTTCGATCCACCATGACAGCGCTTTATTAAGAACTATGTAGGATTTCATTTGAGCAATTTCAATTCAGATGGGTATGGAGTACATAGATTCAATTTCATACTTCGATCATAAGATTCAAATGAGTGATTGAAAATTCACGTAGACAGGGATCCGCCTGCTATGACAAAATTTTTTTTTTCAACAAGGGATATTTGGTATAATTGATATTCAGACGATAAATATAGTGTCCAAAAGATAGAGCGATTCGCTAAATGAAATAACAAAGTTTCTCTTGTTATACTAAACCCATGTTCAATTGATAAACTATCAATGGGCAGAAATGTGCTGACATAAATGGTGCAGGCAGAATGGAAGCCATATAGAGCTCGTTGAGATTGTTTGAATTAAAAGTTTTATTGTGAACAGAAAAGTCATGTATTCGAGATTGAGGCATACCTGTACATTGGAAAATTAATAGTTGAATTCATTGAGTGAAATTTGCAAGACGAAAGATATCATGAGTCATGACACATAAACTATTTGCATTGTACATTCCATCACAATATAGTGAATGATATGAAAAAAGTTCGAAATGTCCTATTCCAGTTAGGTTCTCAATGAGAGACAAATTTCAATACATTAAATCGTGCGAAAAACCATGTGGATACCGTCTCTGGTTAAATTTTATTTTTTTCTCTCCTAAAAAGATTGTTCAATCCCTTGATGTGCTCAGGAAATATACAGAATTTCACACTTCTGAATTTTCCCGTTTTGTAAATTGCTGGTTTTCTCTATCACATAAACTGACAAAGAGACAAATTACGGGGCGAGCATAACACTAGTATAATGTCTCCCGGTTTGAATGACTCACTAATCATTCAGATATAAGTGAACCGTAAATGATTATGTACTTCACTTCAATTTGTATGATTTGAATGGAACAACTGCAGAAGTATAAGAGGTGAACAGGAGATGTAATATGTGATGATGTAAGAAGCTTTGGGTTTACTTCCAGTTTTCGTGACTTTTTTTTTTATATACTCGAGTTTTCCACGATATAAATGAAGCAACTGATCGTTATAACTTGCTAAAGATTTCTCGGGACATAGATGGAGGATAATCACCAAAGTTGTTCCAGGTATGATCCCAAAATGCAGGATTGGCACGGTGATCAATTCTGGCATTGCGCGGTGCCACTGCCGTGGCATTCCATTCATTCAACTCTTCTTTCAACTTCTTCAATACATTTGGATACCTGAAGAATCATAAATTAGAAATGAATATCAAACATTAGATTATACACTTACAATTCTGCAAGATTATTGTATTCGCATGGATCGTCACGAATATTGAACAAACAGGGCGCCCTAAGTGGTTGACATTGAGCCATAGTATTGTTTCTTTCGGCACAATTGACGCGTGCCTCACTCCTCAGAGTTGCAATTGATTGTGTCGAAATGGACATCCCCAGTGATATTACTGCTAAACCTGCTATACTATCTATCACTTCATTTGCGTCATACGGCAATGACCAGCTCGATGAACCATACCAACTGTCCCAAGCGCCGTTGTAAGTTGTTCCTGTCATTATATCATTTTTATATTGATCATCATTTCAATCATGTAGAATGGGAAAAAGTTGCGACTAAACGACTGGATTGTTCAAAACAACAACCTTTTACGATTTTCCAATCATTCACAGTGACCGAAGCAGCACCGTAAATATCATCAATATTATGGAGGACAACTCGACGCGGTGATGGTGTTCCAGAATTGAGCGTCACCCACATATCAATTCCATCAGTAGCATTGTGAGACTCTGCATTACTACCGCCTGCGAGACGCAATATAGTTGGTAACCAATCGACGATGCTCATAGCTCCATTATAGACACGTCCCGGATTCAGAAGTTTTGGTGTCCATAACAGGCCTGTGCCGCGTACTCCACCTATGAAAACGTCATAAACACAAATATTTCCACCATAATGCTCACATTGAAAGTTCATTTCTGCATGCATGTTCACAGGGAGGGAGGTAAATCTATCCTTGTATAGTAATATGTGAGTAGAATAACATACATAATCGGCAGACCCATCGCCTCAATTCCCCACTTTTTCTGTTTTTGTGGTGTGTTTTTTTTTTTTTTCTCAATTTTTGTTCTATTTGTTCTACTAACAACTCATACATTTGCTTTCAATAATCGTTACTTTAAAAAAAGATGATGATTTATCTTAATTTATGAAAAATCACCCATTGTTGGTATTTGTATTACAAATATTTATCGTGATGTCTCACGAGTTGGTGAATTACTTGCCCTCCCATAGAGTATTTTTGACGCCTTTGAGAGGAAAATTGGATGCAGAATTTTGGTTGAATCCAGCTGCTGGACCACCATTGTCAGTTGAGAATATAATAACACTATTGCCTAGCATTGAATGTCGTTTGAGCGCATCAACGACGTTACCGATTGATTCATCGAGTTTACTCAACATTGCTGCAAACCGTCGTCTCTTGTAATCCTTTATATATTCGAACTTCATGACATTTTCATCTGACACAGGAAGAGGATTATACGGATTGGCTGAGTGGACAGCCGCATGTGCAAGATACAGAAATAGCGGCTGACTTCCATTGTGCTTCTCGATTATATTAACAGCTTCAGTAGTAAAAATATCTGTAGAATATTGACCATGCAAATCCCATGCTGGGTCCACATCTCGTCTCATGTCCATCCCCCAATACGGCTAATTCGAAACAACCAATGAAAAGCTGAAAACTTAGATAGATGATAACATACATTTCTAATATTTATAATTCAAATGAATCCATTAAAAATTGAGTGGAACAGATAATTTGTGGATTCGCAAATTGAGTCCATATGCGCATATGTAATTAAGAATATAATAATTGGGATGTTCATTAGACTGGCATTAATTTACTTCGAACACCAAATCGGCATTAAATATGAATTAAACTTTCTTTACAAATGTCAGAGCTGCCATCAATTCAAGATATAGATGAATTCGATAGACGACATTTTGAATAATATAAAGTGGCATTGCAATATATTTGGAAGAAATGTATATTGTACTTGTCAAATGCAACACAATATGCTGATTCGTTCTTTTGTTTTTTGTCCTATTTATCCCATCAAATACGGTTACGGGATGCAACAACAATGTTCGAATTCTGTCATTAGCAATTGATCTCAATATGTCCATGACGTATTAACGCGGCATTCAAGTAATCTCAGAAAATAGAATAGTTTCTGAAGAGAGATTGTCTGGAAAAAATTGACAAACTCATAAGGATGTTTGAAATAACCGCAATAATTGGGGGTGTTAAATTTTTCACTTCTTAATACCATTCGAATGACAGCTTACCGCTCGTTAATCGTTTAAACCGCACTGAATTAATTCTAAATATAAAGATTAAAATTGTTTGGCACTGACCCATTCGACTGCAGTGTGATCATAATAATCCTGATGTCCGGTCCAAAACCCTACATGGCTCATAAATCCTCTGTAAGTCGGCGTATACTTTTTCATATAATGACCCAAATGCCATTTGCCAACTATATAATTTTTGTACCCGAGCTCTTGAAGATATTGTGGTAATATTGTTTCATCCAGAGACAAACCCCACGGTTCAGCACCCTTAATAACCTTGGAAATTACATTATAATCGAATGATTAATAGTTCGAATAACGGCGCATAATGATAAAAACATCATTAATAATTTAGAGCTGATTAATCCTACTCCATGCTGCATCCCAGTATGTATTGGATACTTTCCAGTCATTAGTGCGCTCCGAGTTGGAGTACATAATGGAGCAACGTAATATTTATTCAAAATTAATCCCGTGTAAGCCAAGGCGTCGATATTGGGTGTTTTAACATCACCAGATCCATGAAATCCCACATCATACCATCCCTATAATGTGGAACAGAATTTTCAGTCAAATTATAACCATCAAGTGGCATGTCGAAATTCATCATGCATTTAATCTCAAAATGTTTTTTATCTGCATCCACGCTCGATGTGTATTATTTATTCATGCCACATAGCATGAATTCATGTAAATTATAACATATTTATCGTATGTAATCGTTCATTGTGAAATTATTGTAGTGTATAATTCATAAATTAATTTTTTTACCAAGTCATCTGCGAGGATAAATACGATATGAGGTGGACTTGCCAAGGTCAACACAGTCCGACCACACATGAAGATCCATACAATAAGGAAGCACGGCATTGTCGAAAACGATAAACCTTTAGAAACGAAAGGAAAAAAAATTAACTGAGAATTGAAAAAATTATGGCAAGATATTTTTCTATAACTAATACAAATAATAAAACACTCTCTCAATGACATTTCTATGGTCCAATTTCTAAATATGGAGTCACGAATAAGGTCATACAATTATGCCGTTTCCAAGAAATATTCAGACTAAATCTTTCTTTCAGATTGAACTTTCAATGAGGCAGTCAATCGTTGACCGTAATACAAATTTATTCAAATATTTATTATATTCATAATTTTCGTGCATTGAGCACGTGCGTGCTCAATAAAGTCGCTGTCTCTCACGAGTCTCATATGCACAATGAAACCTCTTTGATTTGGGGCTTCTTTGCAAGCTACGTGAGCGCACGTATCTCTCATCAGAAAACTGGCACTAGTGATACAGGGAGCAAAGACGTGATTTTAGTCTTTACTATCCCCTTCCTCCCTCACACTCCGCTGTATAGAAAAGATAAAGTTGTGAATGGCGAAGAGGGTGACTCTATGTCTATATCACTGTCTGCCTGTCTGTCTGTCTGGTTGTATGCTTGTATGTATGAATTACTTCAATCGCACATTATTTTTATAGAAATCCAATATTTTTCGTTGAATGGAATGATGAATATGCGATCGTTCAGCAATAACATGCACGTACCGGAAAGAGCAGTACAGAAATGAAAACATTTTAAACATAACCTATTGATAAAGTCCTATTGTTAATTCGTAGATGAGAAATGTATGTTCCATCACCGGTGTATTAACTTGGACAATGTGAAGTAAAGAACTACAGAGTGACTTGCTTTCATACTTTTTACTATTATCCTTGGCTATGAAAGCACAGAGAGTAATTACTGTATTTTTATAAAATTAATCGAGTCCATTAAGTTGATAGACATACAATTCGATATATATTCAATTGACGTATTTAAGTTGAGTTACGGAGCATATACGTGATTTAAATTGATACACAGTGTCATACACTCGGGTCTGCAATATTTTCATATGCCTGCAAATGCATTCGAGACTCGAACAATTCAACTCAGCGTAAATGTATGAATATTGTTTATTCAATCTCATGAAACGATCACGAGATATGAGCGTGTGATAATACTACACAATTTCGCAGAAACGAATGAAACGCGCACATTATTTATCCTAACTTTGATTTGAGTGTGAACGACCAACTACCAGATGGAGCGTCCTTCTAGTTTTTTCGCTTCACTATTCCTCACTCGTATCGATCGTAGTTCTCCGGAAGTCGTTGAACTTCCCATATTTAACTCGTAGACGAACACCCGCGCTCGATAATATCATCACAACAATTAAAACTCATTTCCTTCATCAATTTGCATTCAAACGTTCGATTTTTATTTGATTTATTAATTTTTTTTTTTCTTCTTCCGAGTGCAATTAACCCATGCAACAGAGTAAAATAGAATTTATCGGTATGTTTCTAATGGAAAATATTCATTTATTATCCGACAAGATTGTATTCATTAGATAGAATTATGTATCCGGTCTTATCGTAAAGACCTTTTCCCCTCGACTGCGAGGTAAAAATGTATAACGCCACGCGGAAAGATATCAGAAAACGAAAAATTCGATAGTGATCGCAATAGCGGCCTCTACTTTATGTAGATTCATGTTGAACTTATTCTTTTTTTGTGTGTGTTTTTTTGTGTTTTTTTTTGTGTTTTTTATTCGCTTCACTCATCATCTTTTTGCTGCAAATAAATTAGAAATCTGCTGACGTATTGCAATGTCATACGAAAAAATAAAAAAATATATCCGTCATCAATAGGAATATCTTCAACATGTACTGCAGGAATTTTATGGGTTCCTATACGGTTTATACGTAGACGCGCCTCCACTTTTAGGCACCTTTCACTTCATCACCTTGTATTCACACAGCGTTGATCCATCATATGAACGTTTTCTTTTTGCAATAACAAAAACGCTGTGTAGAAAACTAAAGGAAAAAGTATCCATATATAAATATGGCTTCTCATACAGTTTCAATATATCACAATATTCATTTTTTATAACCCTCCACCAAAAAAATCATCCATGCATCAAGTTTATATGAATATATCAATGATTATCATAGATTATCAAATGAGTTAATAAATGTGAACGATATTTTTAAACCAAAGCGTCCATATATTTCGATACTCTAATGGTGTATTTTACTAATGAGCAGTATAGCTTACGTTCCAATGCAGCCTTTTCATCTCTGTCAAATGATCCCCCCATCCACCCACCAAATGGGCATATTTGAAAATATGGTAGACAATATATTTATGCAAAAAGCTTAGAGCACTTATAGGTATCGTCTATAGGTTTTTTTTATCGAACGCGTTTGAAGCTTTCCGGGAATTCGCCGCCGGCCATCGTACATTCGTCTGTGTACTCAACACACGATCTTACACACGCTCTTACATATATAATAAGTTGCATTCTATTATTAAACCTTTCTCTCCATATGACCACTCGTTTACGCAATGTATCAGCACAAATTGATGCATGAATAATTTGTTGCTCTTCACAATGTACCAATAAGAAGATATGAAGCAAAAATTTGCTATAATACTGCGATTCTATGGTGCACATGCAGTGATATTTTTACGTTCGTTCAAAATTCTCATTTTCTTAATATCGTAAGAAAATATTCCATTTAGATCAACCACCCACTTTGAAATCGCATTTTAGAGTAGTTGTTGGTTCGTTTGCCGGGTGAAAGCATACGTAAAGTGAAAACATCTCTGACAATCAGATTATTGTGATAGTACACCGGATGAACAAATGCAGTCAAATTATACTATTGGCATTTTGTTGTGATGTGGTGTTTCACTTCTGTCAGAGCTGATATCCATTCATACTTGCTACAAATTATTCCCACAGCGTATGTGATGATAAAGTGCATTCATCTCTTTTGTCAACATCAGATGTGTGCAACAATGGGTGTGCGTATGTATGAGTGCAAGTGTGGGGCGTGTATGTGCGTATGTGTGCGCGTATACTTAGTTTATGTAGCATGAGAGAAGAGATGGACCGCCCGCGAAGAAGTAAAAGGGCTTCACCTCTCTCATATACTCTTTCTCTTTCGGCTCACTCACTATCTCTCCTCCGCGTTGTTCTCATTATTCACAGTGCATATAGAAAATGAGGGATCAACATGTATTAGTGTATTGTATAGTGCGATGTTATATTGTATTGCATCTAAGAGACGAATGAAATGCCGACATCGTTGTCATTCCCCTAACGCTACTCATTTTTTCTGTAACTCATTAATTATTACAACCAACATTCACAACACTCGTTCCGATAAAACTGCCGTACATTCTTTTTCTATATGTGAATTATTGGTTTGCAGTATTACACTCACCGTGACACAAAATAGAGAAAAAACGATAAATGACAATACTGTATGTATAGTGACATGAAGAATCGACGCAGCTTGTTAAAGAACAAATTAAACCATCAGTCAAGTTTATTTTTAACTATGCTTATTTACAAGATATCTATATATCTATATATATATATATATATATATATAGATATAGGTATAAAAATTGTATTTGTGATGACATCTCGCTTACATCTATTGCAAGTATTTATTCATTTTACATAATAACATGCGTTTGATGTATGTAAAACGGACGTAAGAAAAAGAAATTGATGAAGCGCAAGCACTTATTGATTATCGCTTTTGCAATTGAATAAAAGGATTTGGAAATTCTGTATAAGAGTAATCGTGTGGATATCGCTTTTTTTTTTTACTCTTATTATTTTTTCACGTAACGCGAGATAATCGAGTGTAATAGTGAGAGTGAATGAATAACAACCAACAAGCATAATAACATCTACACACTATTTGCAAAATGAATTCCATTTTTCTATATCCACATCCAATACTTTTTTTTTTCACTTATTTACAAAATGTCTATATAGGACTGATGGTTTCGTAACAATATAACAACTCCACAGAGACTGTCCAATAAATTAGGAGCGATTTCGTAGTCCCCAGGTCAGGGTTACAAGCTAAGAAATAATCTTTATCGCCTCAGTTATACATATATATACTTTTTAAAGCTTTTTTTTTTAATTTTTCAATATTTTATAGATTTATTTTACAGTTAATTTATGTTCTATCCTCATCATGACCGGATGCAATCCTTTTTTCAACGTTATTATAATTAATATTCTGGTTGCCTCTGTTGATAGATGTAAAAACAATTTGCCCATTCAATATGCATTTATTGATGATCATATAGGTATCATTATTACAAGTGACTGTTCAATTGTATGTGAATAACCGGCATGGTGTCAAAATAGAAAAGTCATTTGAGACAAAACAATCAAAAACGGAATTAGAACACTTAAAAATCCAATAATAAAATTGTACAGCTTGAAAATAAATATTTTTGTTATTGAATAATTTATTGGTTGGGGAGCTGACACAGTGTGGTTAATGGACCCAGCCTGAGAATTGTGTTGAACGAAACTCCAGTCGCCTGAAATTTCGTTAACAGTATACATAAATATATATACATATATTGTTACTAGAATAGCCATATGTTGTATGAACGCGGTATAAGTTCAAGAAGCCACCCGTCGTCCCGTGGGTACAATTGGTGACAATAAAATACGGTCGTACGTGCTGCGGTTGAACAGTGATGAGATTTATTGATGAAATGTTGAAACGCAGGGGCCTTTACCGTTGTATTGCTTGAGACACGCGTGCAGCGACTAATATCAAAACGAAAATAATTATTATTTACCATGGAAAAAAATGTGGAACTGTGTGTGTGAAGAGTCTCGAGTGTTGAATACTTACATTCGTGCGGGACTCATCGAAAACCGGATATATTATGATGTTCAATTCATGAGAGAATAGGCGCAAAGGCAGAGGAGAAAATACAAGGAAACAATAAAGTACCATTTGCTAAAATTTCTTTATACTTCTTCCTCTTTATTTATGTATTTTTTTTTTTATCAGTTTGATTGTGATAGTTATGTATGTCGTTAGTTTGTGAGCTATATATGCATACCGATAATCATTAGACGTGTCCAACAGATAAGCGATACATTGGAAGGAAGAAATAAATTTAGTCTGATAGTCCCCTCTCCTCTTTTTTTTCACTCTCACGCCCTGACAAATACACTCGCACACACTCACCACGTTTTTCTCTCCCACTTTCTAATCCGGTCATATACACTCAAAAATATGTATACCCAACATGTTGTATTATATCAATGGCATCACCTACTTCTGTCTTCGTCATTATAATTGCGGGAAAGGAAAACAAACAGGAGCAGCCATGGCGTACGGGAGAGAAATACAAGCATGAGCACATGTAAACGCACATTTGTTCACAGATAAATTCAAAAATAGAATATATATTTATATTCATTAATTCCATCCACATAATGAATTCCAAGAGTTTATGAAGAGAAATGAGTGATATAATTATTATTTGAAATTTCAATAGTTTGTAGATACAAATTACACGATTGTGAGAACAATTATCGACAATTGTCATCCTCTTTTGTAATGAGAAATTGAAGTCAACCAATAATTCAAATGCTACAGAATTGTGGCTAATAACTAATGGAAAGCGCGAGAAAATCAACAACAACTAACATTCGAAGTTACTCAAGATATTTCATACTTTTCCTCAAATCCAACAGGAGTGACATCACTAAACATTCTCGTTTGGTAAAAAGTATTGGGCTAATTTATACATTCATTGCTCTGAAAATAGATTAACTTCGTACTATACTTCTTTTCTAATTTATTCACATTGGAATTCGTGGAAAATTACATAGGTAACACTAGAACACGTAGTCGGAGCGTTAGTCAGATGAATATTCCATCATTTCATCATCTGAACTATTAATCGGAAAAACATCGTCGAGATAATTAACTGATGAAGAGAAGTATACAATAATTGGAGCATTGGATGAATAAATATCGGATTGAATATCGGATTGATAGTGATAGAATACCTTTGAGGATCTCATACCTTTATTACTTTTTCATTTTTATTATTATTATTATTTATTATCTTTCATTGAATGAACTTTTGTAATTATAGTCTTATCCTTCCACCCTCTCTGCGGTTTCACAATAGCCTTACATGTAACAACTTTAATACTCTCGACAAAAAAAAATTCTTTAAAAATACCGAATTGGACTCTTAATCGAATTAAGGGGGTTCACTGGTTTGACGGCCTGATTTTTCAGCATTTTTTGGCATTTTTTTGTGAGGATCAATGAAGAGATAGAACTTTGGATTTCTCATCATTCATTCATACGTGTTTCAAGAACACACATATAAATTTTTAGCTAAAAATATTCAGTGGAACTAGAGTTATAGCGCTCTGAAGAAATCTACCTCGAAAAAATGGACGTCCACTCTCTCCATGATATCAGCCGATTGGCTTATCTAAAACTAAAAAAAATCGGCGGCATTTCAATCTGTAAGCTCGAATGCACGAAATGAGCTATCTTGAAAAAAAAAAATTTGAAAATTGAATTTTTGACAGACTTTGGAACAAAAACCTCCAAATTTCATGTATTTTTTGTCGACTTTTTGTTGAAGAAAAAAAAAGAAATATACCAAGTTTTAGGGTGATGATAGTCCATTCCGTGCGTTCATATGTGTTCAGTCGACCCTATGAATTTGAAGTGAATCGGCCAAGCCGTTCTCGAGATATGATGGAGGAAAGTTTGAAAAACATAGTTTTGAGAAAAATGCGTTTAAAGTTTCAAGTACAGTTACAGCGCTCCGAACACCTGCCTCTTCTAACGGCTGTATCTTTATAATGGCTTCGAATTTTAAAAAATCACTTCACCACCATATTCTAGACATATTAAGGGAACAGTTTATGAGAAAAAAAAAATCGATTTTTCGAACCTATCAAACCAGATACCTCCCTTAATGATTTAAATTATGTTAGTATTGGTATTCATCGAAATTGTAAACACCTGAAGTTTCATTCAATAACATAATATGGATGATTAATTAGACACATTACGCCAAATGATATATATTCATTTGTATTCATGCATGCGATTGGAAAAACAATTATTAGATTCAATAAGGTTCGGAGAAAATGTTTGTAATACATGAAAAATTGTGAGTGTGGGAGTAAACAAAAGAAAAAAATAACGGATGGAAAAAAAAAAAAAAAAAGTATAGGAAAAAAACTTTAGACGACATATGAGAGTGCGTGACAGGGAAAAGCTAATGTGAAACGAGGACATCATAATATCATGAATGAGTTAGTTAATAACAATCAGTTATAATGAACTTACGTGGAAGTCGAATTGAACGATTTCCGAGATGGTGAGGGGGAGTAAGTAAAGCGCTTAGTAAAAGAAATAAAACGGCTTAGTCATCGACCATATATATATATATATTCGCGGTGCACACGACAGTATCTACAGTCGTGTTGACCTTCAGATCGAATTTATAATATGAAAATGAGTGAAAACAGTGAATATGTCCCTATTCATATGGCATTTGATGCTGGTGTACATTCAATTTGCTCAATCACAGTTAGGCATTCAATCCAATAAGTTTATTCATGACTTTCACTGATGAAATGGTCACGCACCATCAGTCCTTGAGATGAAATGAAAATAATTCTGGCGACATTAACTGAGGCAATTGGAAGCGGGTATTTACTCTGTGGTGAATCATCCTGCCCTACCTGAAGATATTACCAAGTATGCGTTGTCAGCTTCTAGGAACGCATCTACTCACGATACGATAAAAATCCACTGGCCTACCGGCTGTCGTCCACCCGCTGGAATTCCTACATTATTTCCACGACACTCTTTTCTATCATCAACACAATCATTATCACCATTAAAGAAATTAACTTTGAAGCACAATGTTTCTTAGTAATACAACAAGTATTTTGCACTTGTTACCAAACATACGATTTGTTACTCAATTTTTTCATCGCAAATGATAATTTTCGTGCACGATACACATGATCTCACTTCACAATTGACAATTATCGAAAATGATAATGTGGCTTATGATAAAAGTGTCAATTGTACGAATCGCGCTCGTCTCTACAGCAATGCCCTCGGTTCATTAACGGCTCTTCCATGAAAAACATCATACATATATATATGTTTATTGAATGATATGATAATATAAAGGAGAGAACAATGGATCGGAGCAGCGATTAACTCAACTGGATTGATGACTAACTGGCACGGTAAAGTGGTCCATGATAATCAAATAGGTAGCGATAATACATACTTACAAAGTTGACAATACAATCGTCAATTGTCCAAACATTTTTCACTTTTCCACAGTCAAGTACATAATTTTTTGCATAATAATTTCCTAATTACTTATCAGCAATCACATAATTATGCCATTTGATTTTATGATCGAATCATTTACGGTGAATTATTAAATAATATTGCTACGAAATCCATTACATTGTCAAGAGGTTTGAAGTGTATGGATGACCTAGTCACGCCGACTTCACATTATTCGTCGATCAATGATATCTCAGAAAATTGTATGAAATCATCCTAATACTTTTGATATCACTGTGTGTAGTTGCACGTAACCTCATACCTAGATTCTCTATATGCTGCTTCTTCAAATTGAATTTTTATCAATCGTTGTTTTACCTCGTTGCTAATTCATTCAATTTTCTCACTATCTCCGATCCCTCTTTACTATTCACTTCTCCCCTTCACTTAATTCGATCTGTTTATTTTATTAGTTCGCCGAGAAGCAAAATCTTTCTAAGAAAGTAAAATAAAACGGTTCGATACGTTGTATGGTATTTCACTTAGTCAAGAAAACCCGTGATATATCAATTATTTATTATTTGTCTATATTATATAAATAATGGGAAAACCCGAAATTAAAAAAGATTTGCATAATGCTTGACGCGATAAAATCATTTTTCTGTATTTTTATCAAATAAAATCATGGATATTGCAGCCATTTTTCAGCAGAATTTCCTGAAAATTTTTCTTGTATTTTGGTATGGCTGATAATTCAATACAAATAAGAAGAGAAACAATATATGGAAAAAAAAGAAAAAATATGATGAATCAACAATATATATACATACATGTGTACACATAGGAGGGTGAATTGATCAATGAGAATAATGTGGGTTGCGTTGAATATATATCGAGTAGGTTTTGCACGATAATTTTGAACTTTCCTTGAATGACGAGTTCCAGAAAGTTAGTGACTCAATACAACACTATTAGGCATCCCCTGATGAGTAATACATATTGTGCAATGTTGTGTTGTGCAATTAACTGCTGTAATTCCTTGATACTTTGAAAAAAAGGTGGAATTTATCTGGTTGAGTATTATCCGAATCCATTTGAAGGTATCAATGGATATCAGAGCGTGCAAATGAAGAATTACCTACATTACTCATATTTCAGTTACACGTAAAGCAGTGGAGAAAAAAGTGAAGAGGGATGAGGCCGAGGGTGAGAGTGAGAATGGGAGAAATAGCGAGAGAGAGAGAGAGAGAGAGAGAGAGAGAGAGAGAGAGAGAGAGAGAGAGAGAATGAGGCAAAAAGAGGCAAAGCGGTGAGAGAAAAAAGTAGGTTGTGAGAATGCGCGAAGGTGGGGAATTGACGGCGGGGGCAGAGAGTATGCCTCGTGCTTCGACTCACGCAGCATGAGCGGGAACGAGAGCGAAGCGGGAGCTGACGACGTATTATATAGACTGGCGAACATACATGCCCGCAAACAGTCGACACACGGCAGTCAAAGAAGACGTCAAAAGGCAAAAGACATTCTAACGAATTAAACTGATATAAAACATTGGGAGAGAGAGAAGAGATTTTATACTGGAGAATCAAAATATGAATAGTGTTTCCATGAGTGATTGAAGTGTTTTCACCGAGATGTCGTTTTATCGAATAATTACTCGATATAATAACAATTCATTGAGATACTTGCCGAGAATTGCGCGCGCATTTGCCGCGTATTTTCAAATGTGAGTGAGACCGAGGCAACCCCGTCTGCTTTTTTGCTTTTTTCCTCTTTGCTTGAATTGCGATAGTGAACGAGTTGTTGACAAAATTGTTTTCTCTCACTCTCTCTCTCTCCCTCTCACTCGCTATTGCGCTCTCACAAATAAATCGAAAACATAACATATTACAGTGTGGTATAAAGCCAAATGTGCCGTATAACTTAAAAAACCAGCGACATTACTCACGATGTTACATAAGAGTGTTGAATGAAGTGATATGTTAATGGTGTCAGACTTGAGCACTGAGTTTTTATTACATATTTGTGCTTTTATTTATTTATTTATTTATTTATTTATTTATTTATTTATTTATTTTTTATTTATTTATTTTTTTCATTCATTCATTTATATGTCGTTGATGATGATGATGATGATGATGGAAATATTCCGGCCATATAAAAATCCCGTTGAAATGAAATCGTGCATGGTGGTGGTATAGTGCGCGTCATTGGATTGAACAAATTACACATCCATCACTGAGGTATATATTCATATGAACCAGAAAAGCATAATAACGAAAAGAATCGTGCGAAACAAAACGATAAAATAAAAGATGAAAATAAAAAAATAAAAAAATAAGAACTGACAAAACAGAAAAAACAGAAAAAACAGAAAAAACAGAAAAAACAGAAAAAAAGAGGCCAGAAAAGATTTTTACCGGGCGACTGAAACTCGCCTTGAGTTTGCGTCTGCTGGCTATGGGCGAGCATCCAACTGTAATCTCGGCGAGTAATCGAGACATCAACGTAGACATTGAGGTGACACGTGAGAGCAACTCAAGTACCAACAAGCAACATCAGCTATTGCCATCTAGACCACTACTGCAACATTCTCCACGATCATCTTCACACAGTATTCTAGTAGTACTTGTACTACCGTTGCTTGGATTTACCCACCATACATCGAACAGACCCTCAACTCTTGTTGCTAGCTACGTCCTCATTAGTCTCCTCATCGTTGGTCTCTTCAGGCTGACTTTGGCGGTACCCACGAGAATGCAGCAACAGCAGCACCAAAACAATCATCACAATCACCACCACCAACACCATCATCAGTCACATCGTCATCAGCATCATCGAGTTGAGACTCTTGAGAGTCGTGATGGGGGGCACAACAATGCGCTATTGCATGATGATGACGAGCTTGAAACCATAAGAAGAAGCATCGTGGAGGGTCTCGGTCTCGAGAGGATACCTGATCCTTCAAAGGTATTTCTCACCCACCTTATTTCACCGCTCCTTTTCTCTATACTTTTTTTTCTATTTTCTGTTCATTCTTTTGCTTACAGCAACGACATTATTATTTATCTCCAAACAAATAACTTATGATAGTCAGAATTATACATCAAGATATTGGCTCGTTTTCATCATTTTTCTCATCATTCAAATTAATATATATTCATATTTTTATCTTCCTATACGTTTGGTGCAACAATTTTTATATTATAAGCCATAAGATTTTATTGTATCTCTGTCGCTTACTATGTATACGTATGGAAATAGAAAATTGCTCGTGTCATAGCCAATAGTGATAATGGAAAGAGTTACAAACAGATCTGCTAAATTGGGGAGATGAGAATTTCGTCGCGGAATGGGGAAAGGTAGTTGAAGAGTCACGCAATCGGGGGAAAGTGAGAGTGAGACGCATATATTTTGAATGTAGCATTGACCTCGGACATGCACCTATATCCCCAACACGGAAGAAGTCCTTGAGACTTTGTTTACATCTAATGTCCATATGTTACATTTATTTCGAATCTTCAGACACTCATAGAGATATATACATGGAAAAAATCGTGAAACATCAGACTGAACAGATGAGAAACTACCGAAAAATCGATGCAAAATATTAATCAAATTGCATATAATTGCCCGATGTTCTACTGGTGACGTGTTTGTTATCCAAAAAACGATTGGGTGCAGTCACTATTATAGTAATAAATGAATGAGTCATATTGAATGGACACAATCGTAGGATTTCTTTAAATATTTTTTATATTGCTGTATGTGCAACCGATGATTCTAAACGTTGTAGAAATATATGTTCAGTAGTTGATGAAATATATGATTCTATCATTTTATAGAGTCAATGATTTCTTATTATGAATCACCTATATCAAAAGATGGTTAAAAATTCATGAATCTTATCTATCTATGAGCGAATTTGCGAAACAGTAATGTATCATGAATTGCCATTTTAATTGAAATTTTGAAAATATTTGGATATAATATCAAAATAACGTACAAGGACGAATAAAAAAATTCGATGATTTTTACACAAATTCGTTTTTTTTTTTTGTTTCGCAAACCGTAATTTTTGTCCATTGTTTCACTATGCGGCAAATGAAAGAAAAGAGATTATGACTCACTCGAGCCAACACAGTCTGCGGACCACCACCGGTGCTTCACCTTTACGATTCTCGCGTAGCGGGCTCATTCCCTCGAGCAAAAACTCTGTCTTCTTTCTTTCTTTTTCTTTTTTTTTCGGCTTTTTTCGCCTTTTTTTTCCTTTCTGTTTTATTTTAATTTTTAATTTTTTTTCCTCTCTTCGTTTCTCTTGTCTCTCCGTATGTTTATCTACACATTCATCATGTATATGTATACACATAGAAAGTTAAGTGACCCACCGAATTTTGCCATTAAAATATATGTGTCCGTTGCCATGATTTCAGCTCTGTTAGAATAAAGAACCCGCCCATCGTTTCCGCACACTTACCTTGTACGCAGACACATATAAATGCCATTATGCTCACAAGTTTATTTGCCTTGAGGCAACCTCTATGGGAATTGGTCGGCGTAATAAATCCCTCAGGAAAGATATTTCGAAATGTCAATATGAATTCAAGATCATTGATTAACAATTAGGTAGAGGATGTTCATTATCTCTTTACTCTCATATAATGTGAAAAGCAATAAGCGTATTTGCAAGTAATTCTGTGATCGATAATAAATTTGGATACTATGAGTATATGCCCGGGACAGATCAATTGCAATCGTTTGTTCGGATATATATGGGAAAAAAAGCAACAATGAGAAAAGAATCAATTAAGAGGGCTGAGTTCAATCGGTGAATCGTTTCCACAAATAAGTGGAGATACACTCAGACAATTATAGCTTTCTTTTAGTATACTGTAATTTTAGTCGGGTCAACGTCATAGCGCCATAATATCGCAACTTCGTAGCATCTCAATGCCTCAATATAAACAGTCCACTGCCCCCTCTTTTTTTCCTTTTCATTATTTCTTTTTATCAATTTTTTTTTCTTTTCATGATGACGAATGACAATTACCACATCCCACACAGCTACACAAAGCTCTCTTCCGTTGCATATTTTCTAATTACCATGAAAAACTCGCTGTTACTTTATTTGTCTGCATTCGTGTCATTTGTCCGCCACAGTATGTATTGCGCTGTATTTACTCGTTTATCCCACTCTTTTCCGCCTCGTCCATTCAATTCTCATGCTGCATATGACTGGATCTATTATACACAATGAAAAAATGTATTTTGTTTGTTTGACACGTTCCTTGGTAATCATCAGGCGAATGTGAGTCAAGCTGAATATGAGAGAGCCCATGAAGAGTACCTGAATCGATTGCAAATGTCGAGAGCACCTGAGGACACAAGGCGGAATCGGCTTTACACATTTCATGCTACAGGTAAAGTAAGACTCTCGTCTATTAAGCATATGTAAACATATATATTTTCGTTCCAAACTTGATATCATGGTGTCATTGTGTAGTGTCATGTTATTTTCGGACCGTCTCGAATTAATTCGTCATTACGAAATCAATAATTTTTCTTCTTTCTCGAAGTTTCGTGTTATTTTACAATCAACGCTATGAAGGCCCAGCATGAGGTTGTTTATTATAATCGTAAAATGTTGTTATGATTCCAACTGTTGAGTCACTCCTTGAAGAATCACTTGAGAATTTTCGAATGCCAAACAAAATGTCACCTTGGAACGTGTCATATGAATGAGTTATTATCCACAAAAATGGAATTCCGCCCAATGAGAATGATTTTCTATAAATAATTACATTTGAGCTTCCTCACACTACTTCTTCCCACTTTCCTTTTTTGATTCTATTCGAGGTTGCTCATCCATTCGTTACTTTTGGTAGGTCGCGTGCAGAGCCGCGCGAGACCCGAATAAAATCCTAAATGCCGCGCATCCTGTTTGTTCTCGCGCGTTCTCAGTAATCTTTGAGCATGTCATTTCTATATAGCATATATCCAGGAGTGAAGAAAAAGAAGTTGCTAAATGAGTGTTTGAAACTAGATGTGCGCGTACGGGTCAAGCATTGGGGCCTGCATTTCCGGTCCGGTGATTTTTTTCTAAGATATAATTATGATGATACTGCTGCGTCGGGACCGAAGTTCTCCGGCCTCGATTTTATTAGTATTAATATCATTATTAATCAAGTAATATTCTATTCCAATAATCTCATCTGTCGGTGTCACCTCATCTCCATTATTTATTCATAATAAATATACTGCACTATTTTTTACTAAATTTTTACATTTATATATATAATAGATTGAAAAGTTACAAATCACTATTATTGATGTTGAGAACTGGATAACGTCTTGTATTTGAATATCAAATATCAAATCCATACATACATATATACACTATATTTTTAATTTGAGTTAACATCCTTCTGAGATGTTTGTCTTGATAATAGATGTAAGGGCGCCGAAAGGAATTTATATTTCAACAGTCGTGAATGTTTAGCTGAGTTTCCGGCATAGAGAAAGAGAAAATGATCTCACCGAGACATAATATGTCTTGCAAACTGTACGAGTTAGCGAAAGGCAGGTGACTTTACGACGTCAGTTCGACGAATCAATAAAAAAATTGAGCTTATCTGAGTATTGATATCAGTATCGCCATGTGAATATATATATATATATATAGATGCACGCGCGCACGTGTGTGTTTGGGTGTGTGTGTGCGTGTGTGTGTGTGATGAGAACACTGTTAAGGTATAGACGTGTATGCTGATTCTTGACACATGTATCATCGCCCACCGTTAAGAATCACGGCATTTGTGATACCCGTAAGCGCGTGGGAAGGCGCCACATGTCGTTGATTTTTATCTATTTTTAATCGAACGTCGCGTGGATCTGTGATAAAGTATCTGTACATAAATACTATGTAGCTACTTCTCGGGTGACATGGAACTCTTTGAGATGCGTATCATCAAAGGCCGATCCTCGTGTATACTACAATCTATCTATTTCTTCGTTCTGTTTATTTTTCGCACGACGAATTATCATTATTATTACCCTTCATTGCGTCCGAATATTGTCACGAGCTATGTATGTTCGTGAACACATTATATCCACACACCTCCTATCATTCATAAACCGTTTCAAATACAACTAATATAATATAAATATTGTTTTTGAAATGTCACATGATAACGAGATTGATTGGAAAGTAATTAGATATGATAACGTGACTCAAAGTAATGCGATTTTTTATTTTCATGATTTGAAATATATTTCTGAAATTAATTTATCATTTCAGATGGATTGTCAATGGAGCTATCCAATAGAACTCGTCGACAAATTCAGAAAAAATTTTTGGAGCGAACGCATCGACTTCATTTTTCGCTAAAAATAGTGGACAACGAACATTCATTAGTAGAGCATGCCAGTCTCAGATTTTTATTGCATCCGGAAAGTCAAGACGACCAAGTTGATATAACAATTTATCAATTAATCAATACTACGAGACATTTGGTATCTCAAACAACAATCGATCGACTTTATAGTTCTCGATGGATTGAGTTAGATGTGACTGTACCAACAGTTTTGTGGCACGAGGGAATTGCTGACAATCATGGATTGGAATTAGTTTTTCAGAGTATGGCATCCGCTAATGTAGTATTTACCGATCCTGTACTCAATGTTTTTACGATCTCAAACATTCATACATCAGATGTGTTGTCACGTGAGCGCCGTGCTGCGCCAGAACAGTTGTTGTCTCTACACAAAGGCCGAAGAACTGAATGTCGGGGTGATAGCAAAAAATGTTGTCGACATGAAATGTCAGTGGTATTCAAAGATCTTAAAGGCTTTGAATTCATTGTTCAACCAAAGAATTTTGATGCTGGATATTGCAAGGGACGTTGCCCCCCGCGTTATAATCCAGCTCATCATCATGCTCTATTGCAGAGTCTTATTTGGAAAGAAGACAGACGCAAAGCACCGAGACCATGTTGTGCTCCAAGTAAACTCGCTGAGTTAGAGATACTTTATTTCGATGAAAACGATCCGACCAAGTTGAAGGTTTCCAGCTGGAAGAACATGAGAGTACTGGAGTGCGCGTGTTCCTAGAGCTTTTCGTATTCGCGCAGCCTTTATTCAAATAATTCACCAAAGATTTCGCGCAGAGCTCATGAAGTATATTCTATTTCCTGCATATACCACTCCTTTTTTCATCACTACACATTTAATTTTTATAGGATTCTTTCCTTGGTCGCTTTTTTCGGTCCTAACTTGTTTCACCCTGCCTCTCGTGACTGTGATATTAATATATACGAAAACGGACGTTTTGCCATATCTGGAATTAAATTTTGCTATTAATGTCTTCGAGAATAAAAATACATTTTTAAGTTGTTATAAGTTGTCAAACTTATTAAGAATTATATGATTATTAATTATCCGTTATGACTATATTTAAACGGTTTCATTCATTGTATAAAGCGTCAACAATTCTTCATTATGTTTATAATAATAGAAATAGCGTACATACAAATAGGTAAAATTAATATTATCGCAATGATCTTGGAGCTCAAAATTTAACTAAACTTTTATAATTTGACATATCTGTTTCTCTAATGATTGAAACAAAAGAGTAAAATAGTAACATACATGAATTTCCATCGATACTTGTCATTCTCCATTCGATATTTATCATTGCGCATGAAAACTCCTTATGTCTACCGTCGACACTTTTTGTATAAATACACAAAGATATATATTCCAATGTACACAATTACATACCCTTATTATTTGTATATAATGCATTATTATAATTATTTAAATACGGAAGTGGAATCTCGAAAACTCAGATTACTTTATGAATACTGTCTTTCTAATTTATTTATACAAATTAGAATTTCATTGTGGATAACTATAAAAATCAATACGTTCAACAATTTATATTGATCTTTTTTTTATGAATGGGAGTTGATTCTGTCTGATTGACGCGTACGCACAAATGACATAATGAAATAAAACTTTATTTTGAAATGCTACATGTAAAATTTATACTTGAATATTCATTATTAAAATACCGATGTTATTAAATTGATCCGAGACTAAAAATATTAATACGCAGACACGTAGTTCAATGTTATAGCCGGCATTCGATTACAGCTGCTTTCCAATATCTCAAACCCAACACGAATTCTAGTGGAATTACTACATCATCTACACAATCTAAAAAAATGTCCAAAAAGATGAAGCCGCTATTGATAAGAATACAAGTAATTGTGTAATGCAAAATAATTTCGTTATGATAATAGACACAATGATGATGTGAACAAGGAAGGAAATTGGAAATAAAAATTATAGATTTATTTTATTGTGAATTATATTGAGTGTTCCCTCTGCCGGTATTTTATCGTGTGCGAATATACAGCTCGTAGCGGAGCGGTGTCATCCGACAAATTAGTACACCACACGCCCTTTAGATGGCCGTAATAGCCCTTCAGCAACGAATAGTGATCAACAAATAAATATCTTCAGATGTAGATGGATGGGTTCGGAGAATCTGTATCTGTTCTCTTATCCCCATCAAGTGAAAAATTCCAAGACGTCAGTTTCATTAATGCCTCGGAGAGAAATTGTCATAATTGTTCTATAGACATCATATAACTCGATCGGGTTTATATTCGTTGAAGGAAGAAAAGAAAACTAGTAGGGTTGTTCCCACTTGCGAGCAAGGCGCCGATGGTTAGTATAGTACCCATATTTAGTTGTGGGTGTTGTTTGCTGCGGCTTAATTGCAGGATCGCTTTTTCATATTTGTTACCATAATGAGTATCACATTAAAAACTTCTTGATCCCGTTAGTGGTTATTTGTTCATTCGCATCACTCGCTAGTAATTTCCCGTTATTCCGTGGGATTGCGTTATGACTTAGTCACTATCTCAAATATGATACCGATCAGTATCACATTTGGAAATACATAGAAATATAATATTCCAATGAAGAAGTGTTATATAATTGCCCCGTGGCATTTAACGCTAAGTGAGATGACCATTTTCGGGAAACATTATTAATTTTCTACAAGACAACATGTTTGACATATGATTTCGCATTTCATAGACATCATAATGTAGTTCATTACTCGGATCATTATTATAAAGTGATAATGTTGCAAAATATATTGCAAACACACCACAATCAATGCCGTTATTTTGTCGCTATACTTTGTGAAGTATGCCATTCTTACGAAATTTGTAGTGAGTATTTGAAAAATCCTGTTGATCATCCTCCAAAGAATTCTTACATAAACTATCATAAATGTGAATATTACATTGACCTTTGGGTATAGTGCATATCCAAAGCCCTATTACGTTCAAACCTAGTCCGCCAGAATATATTATCTGGATATTTTGTCTATGTCTTGGAATCGGTTGTAAATTTGTCAAAAAGCTCTCATACAGCCTGTGTCCTGTACCAAATTATGATAGCCATGATCATTTAATGCTTTGTTCGTAATTTTTTGGAATAAATTAATATATGTATTATGCAAATGATAGTCTAATCTTCTTACGTTTCTACATTCTTTTGTGGACAGAGTAAGATCATAATTGCTTACCTCATCATCGTTGTCTTTAAACATATTATTGCGTCTTCATTCAATGATCCAGTATCGCTACAATTATCAATTATGATCATATCATCTTGTTATTTTTTCAATAATTTTCCTATTTCCAATCACATATAATATACATATATATGTTCATGGCAAGGTTAATATTAGGACCGAATGTACACCGAGAGTGATGCATACAATACTCTACATATTGATTATCAAGTATACAAGACAATTGTGAGTTTGGATTAATTGAATAAATTACTTCAGATCATTTATTTATTACTGAACGCATAAGTCGAACTGCACAAAAGCAAACATTATTTCACAGTTGTTGTGTGTACATTCGCACAGTAACCACTAAAGTGAAGACTGAACATTTTCGTTCTGTATAAAGAAAAAACACTCATTTAAAGACTTCAAATTATTTTCTTCGTAAATGCAGCGAATAAATTTTGACTGCTAGAATTATTTAAACATATCAGTCATGTATAATAGACGAATTTCAAAACGAATGGCATAATATTAGTAATGAAAAATATTATTTTCCGGAGACAGGTGTGCGATGTGGTCGAAATCACGTTTCAAAACCAAATTGTCTTGATAAAATATCGGGAAAATTCGTTAGGGCCGGAAAAATACGTATATCTACCGCGGTCTCGTATGTAGGGGAGGGTGGGGCAAGACGGCCCATCTAAACTTTAAGGCCGTCTTGCCCTACCCTCTCCTACCCACAAATCAAGTGTGGATTTCGTGACGTACATAATTGGAATGGTATATATCTGTACCGTGACTATTGTATAGTGGTCGAAACGAGGACCGGAATTTTCCTTAATGCGTGTAGTAATGGAATGTTATATACCCGTACTATTACTGTTGCATTAATGACAGAACTGAGGACCCTATGGTGGGGAAGATAAAGATCTTTTGGAAAGTCAGCAAATAAATTATGTCTGCTAAATTTTTTCAGAATTGGCCGGTGATGATAATAGACGAGTTTCAGAATACATGCCATAATATCAATAACAGAAAACTTGTTTTTTTAAGACCAGTCATATAGAACTGTTTTCAAGTCATGTTGCAAAATGAGAACATTTCGAAAAAATTCGTTTTAAGGAAGTTAGAATTTTGTGAGGTTTCTGTGAGGTAAATGGAATTCTATATAAAGTTCTGTTCGGTATCCTATTGTCATGTTATTATGTCCATAATTTGACGACACTTGCTCTTCTGAACTGAGCCTAATGATTTTATTCTCTATTCACACCATGTCTTTTCTGCATCCTGAACATAATACAGAATGGATGAAATGATTCAAAACTGCAAGAGGGAAAGAAAACAATTTTTTAGAACTTGACAATAATATATATTCCCAAGTAAATGGCATGCACGTTCTCGACACGCAAGAATTCACGTACATCTATCGCGGTCTTCACACGAATCTATGAATCAATTTTTGGTCTTGTTATAGACTATGTTGGAATGATATATACAGGTACCGCCACTGTTGTGTAGTGATCGATATGAAGACCGAAGATTGGATCTGACATGTATAGATTTGAAATGTTATGTATCGGTACCTTCACTGTTGGCCTAAAGGTGAATTTGAAAATCGGTGTCCTGGTTTCGATTATCATATAGTCCCAAGGTGGAGTTATGATGTTCGTGAGCATCATCGCTACTCCACAGTTGAGTGTATGGATTTCACCGATTCAGAAAGAAAACTTTCTACTTCTGCGAAACGATGGCCGAAATGGTCTCAGTAAATTTTTTATTTTGATTGGACGAACGTTAAATTTTACTGTCGTAATTCGTTACGATCTCTCTCGACTGAACCATACAAAATGCGTATGCGATAGTTTTACAAAGGAATTACAGAACTGTGGCTAAAACATAATCGAGAAACGCGTGAGTTAAAGTGGGATTCGTTTTTTTTCATGGAAGATTTGTAAAATAAACAATACCGTGCCTATTCGCTGTCATTAGGGGCAATCATCAGTTCCAACCCCATACCTTATCTACAAAGCAAAGTGCATAACTTTTCTCTTTCTGACGGTCCTCATAACATACTCAAGGGCTTCAAAATCGATGGTCCCTATAAGATTCCATTGAAAAACCGGGACTGGTTCGCATATTGACCACGGCATTTGTAAAAATATGACAACCGGCCCCGTATGTGCCAAATGACCCCATATGTACCATTGCTACCTGGAAATGGTCTTAGAAAATACCTTGCCATAAACATATTATTGTTGCTTATCAGATCAGCATAATAAAGTACATAAAGTGCGTATTCAAACATGTTTTTTTCAAAAAATCAATTAGCACTCGACCAAATCAGACCAAAATGTTATCAGCTCCAAGTTACCTCAAGACTCGCCGATGACGTCGTGTATCATCCAAATCACGTCACTAAAGTTTCTACGTAATCGTACGACAAAATATTGCTCCCCTCCCCTGCGTGCATCGACACATGCATCCACACATGCATGCATACATACGTACTTACATGCACACATACATTCTAACTAAGCTAATCATACTGAGAAATTTCTGAAATGACCTTGAAATATCAAGATTTTTCATAGAATCGATTTTGATTTTCGCGGTTATTACAATAACTTCGAATATCGAGTAGTGGAAAAAGAAAAAGCAAACAGAAGAGGGTAAAACAGCATCGAAATTTCTCTAGATTAAATAACAAATTATGTACAAAAATATACTCCGTCGTATTGCATTATTTTTCTGCCGAACGACTGATCTACAATATAATATTATAAGCGTGAATCTACGGGTACCAGCACAGCCCATATACCTCAATACTTTCGCTTCAAAATGAACGACTACAACGTTTATCGTTTAATTCATAAATCAGTCACATCGAATTTCGAGCGGATACAACTTCAAACTCCATACATATTTAAGTGTGGAAGAGGGAAGAAAAAACAAAATAAGTTGAAATATGAGTTGATACAAACATTAATCGATGGATATAAGCGATATCATATCAGATATCAGAAAAAAATATCTCTCAGTACTTTTTGCAATTAAAGTTTGAATGCTGATCACATACCAGAAGAGGTGAGACGTCCTAAATAGTCCTAAATACAGGATATATAACTTGATTCTATGAACATCCTGCACAGACATTGGTAAACAATTCTTACCATCCAATTTTGCTGAATAAAAGTTCTCTAGAGACGAGCCGAATGGTAGCTAATTCATTTGAAATCGATATAATATTGCGATCGAATTAATACCGTGTCATATATTCTGATGTTCTTTCCGATCGAATTCAAGATTTGCTATACATAGTCTAGATCACTTCATGATATAACATGAATTCATATGTTCTTTTGACTTCACATCATTTGCTCATATACTGATGCCACCCACAAATTCTTCACCATACACAATTCCGTGAGCCACAATTGATTATCACAAATAGCTTTGCGTAAAAATAATTGGATCATGTACGAATCTACGTGATGATCACGAGAATATGTCGACCGAAAAGAACATGCATCGTATCAAGCATGTATCATTACATTGAATCAAGCGAATGACTGTGCCAATAAACTCTTTATAGGAAACTTATGGGAGTTCCATGAATCAATTTCACTTCGCAACGTAGATTTATTATGACTTTTTATTGTTTCTCATGCAGACATCGATCCACCGTTAACCATCACAACTTCGTGCATACCAACAATCAGTTTAGAAACAAATCTATTGAAATCCATTCTCATCCTTTATGAGGATACCCAAAAGCTGCGGAAATCGGAGAATTGAAAATTCGGACGCTAGTTTTTTTCATGAATTCTAAAGTTTTTCGGAAATTTTTTTACGGTTTACCAAGTTTCGAGAAATGAATGGTTTCGAAGATAAAGGCGTATCAAATATAAATACACTAATATTTTGTTCATCTGTGATATGCATTTGCAATCGTTTAGTTTGATGGGATCAAAGATGGGTTGTCGGATATTCTGCACAATACGGAACAAGTCAACCTATTTTCTTTCTTTGAAGTAAATAATCTGAACTTCGATTTAATGCCAATTGTATGCTTCAAATTTGAGTGATTACGAAAGAGTTCAATGTCTTAAAATAATTTGGTACTCTCGGGACAGGCAATTTTAGTGCATTGAGCAATGACCCAAGTCTCAATCTGTATTATCATTCCGGAGAATTTCAGCTTCTAAATAACTCGCTCCACTTTCTACGGTTGCCTCTCTGAGTACTTCCAGAGAGTAAGCTTGTTGACGTATCTATGACAAATGCCAAATTTTTCTGCAGCATGTCGAGTAATGATGATGAGTTTCATGATGGAATGTTCAAATCTCCGACAATTTGATGCATTTTTATTTATCCCGAGTAAGTTGAGATACAAATGAATAAAATTGGAATCAAATATGACGCCCACGATAACCGCGAAGAGTGCCACCTGATTTATGTAATAATCGAAAATTAATTTGTAAAAATAAGAAGAAAAATAGAGGAAGTTATTGCAAACGAAATGCAATTGTTGCGTAGCGTGAGGCAAACAAAATGAAGATTTTTGTAGATCAACAAAGTGCCAAGGATGGGAAAAAAAGTTGAAATCGAATGACTAATTTTCGTAATGAATATTGTTTTCAATTGATTTTTATGATGAAAGCCGATAGTGAAAAAAGAACAAGTATTCGAGAAACCAAAATAGATTGGAAACGACAAAAGAAAAAATACTCGATTTCTGATTGAAATTTGATTGTCAATTAGTTTCATGTTTATGTTTGATTCAAAACCTAAGGAAAAGTTCAATACATCAAGTGCTAATTATAGGGATTTACACTAGATATTGGAAAAAAGTAGCATCGTGGGAGATCCCAATAATCCTGAGTATATGATACTTCAGGTAATTGATGACAATTTGAATTCATCAATTCGAATCAGCGTAAAAAATCAATTTGAATATTGAAATAAGGTAGAAGACTCAATAGCGGAACGAGACCCAGTACCGGAACGATTTCAAAAATATTATAATATATCTTATTGAGCACAATACGGAATTTTAAGAAGTTTTATTTTTTCGAAATGTCAATGTTTTTGGTCAGAAATAGATTATAAGTAAAACTTACAAGTCCATCAATAATATTAAAAAAAAAAAAAAAATTGTAGAACCAAGCGGAGACCTATGACTTACCCCTATTCCTTAAGGATTTTGCTAAGAAAACAGCCAGTAGTCTTAAGCTTGTAAAAAATGTAGAATGCAACTTTTTAAACATTTTTTTTTTTTTTATTTGTGTGTAAAGGTATTTAAAATTGAAAATCTTAAGTGTTTACATGAACAAAATTCAATAAAAATATTAATTTTTGCTATTCGCTTATTAGTACACTAGAAGTTAGCCCGACCCAGTACCGGAACAGTCTGCCATGTTTACTTTCCCAACTGACACATGCAGTGTATTTTGTCAAAGTGTATGGTCTAGTGGAATTAAAAATTAATTTTTGAGCTAATAATTAATACAGTAAGTATGATTTTTATAATAATTTCTTTAAATAAGCATAAACTTTAATTTTAAGAATAAAGCTAACTTTTTGTACTTAATATTTTTCTCTAAGACTAATTTATAAAGTTTAACCTCAAAATCTTGTGTTTATTTTTATTACCAAGTATAAAAAAATATTCGTCATTGAATTTATATATTAATCATTAAATTTTTTTACAGATTTTACTAGGATGCCAAAAGTAAAAGAGAATGAAAAATTTTATACCACCTCCGATCTTGGTGCTGCATTACAAGATGCTCAACGTGGAATACCATTAGAAGTTTGTTGCAAAAAATGTGAAGTACCAAAGACAACTCTTCATTTAAGATTGAAAAAAAACATTCCACTTGATGCTAAAAAGTGGCCAAAAACTTATTTAACTACCGTGGGTTTCCTGTTACCAAAAATCAGTTGTTAGATAGTGTCAGGGATATAGTTACTGAGCTTGACCGTAAAATAGATTTTATAGATAATAGACCTGGAAGACACTGGTACCAGGCATTTTTGCGGCGACATCCAGATATTTCAAGGCGAGTGGTTCAAAATTTAAGTATTATTCGAGCTTCTCTAACTGGAAAGTGCCTACGACGTAGGTTTGGAGAAGTTCAAAATTATCTAGTAAAAATGAATTGATTGACATATCACCAAATCGTATTTTTAATGGAGATGAAAGTGCCTTCCAGTTATGTTCTAAAGCAGAGCCAGTTTTTACAAGAAAAGGCACGAAGGCTGTTTACAAAGTTGTTAATACTAATGATATAGATAATATTACAACATTATTCATGGTTAATGCAGCAGGTGACATGGCCCCACCCATGATTGTTTATCCGTATCAACGTATACCTCATAACGTCTCAAAAGACGTTCCGAATGGTTGGTTCGTTAGTGGATCTACAAGCGGATGGATGACAGCAGAACATTTTGATGAACATGTGGCCAATTGTTTTCATCCGTGGTTAGTCAAAAGTAAAATCGAGTTTCCTATTATCCTGTACGTAGATGGCCATTCATCCCATTTAACATTACCACTTGTTGATTTCTGTCTGGATAATGAGATAGGATTAGTTGCACTGTACCCAAACTCGACACACATATTGCAATCTTTGGATGTCGCTGTATTTCATTCAGTTAAGACTGCATGGAAAAAAACTGTAGATGAGTATAGGATTGAAAGTAATGGCAAAAGCTTGAAAAAAGATAACTTTGCACCTTTGCTCAATAAAGCTTTACAATCTATGAAATCTTTACCGGAGACAATAAAACATGGCTTCAAAACATGTGGATTGTATCCATTTAACCCTGAAGCTGTAAATTACAATATTTTCAATAAAAATAAAAAAAAGAAAGTGATGTTTTAGCTGAAAGTCAGAATCATGAAGCAAGACCTGATGCTACGGAATGCAAAAAAAATTTGGATTTTTTTGAAAACTATTTGAAATTTGATGCCCTAAAAAGCTTCAAAGACTCCGAGCGCGATGGATTTTACATTGGTGATGACCAAGACAAAGGTTTATTCGAGTACTGGGTCTACTTGAAGAAGAATTGTGGTATTTATATGATTTAATATGTAAATCTTAATGAAGTTATACATAAATCTTAATTGAGTTTAATTTTTTTGAGGTGATAAGTGATTAATTTATGAGATTTTTTTACAAATTTTTTTGATTACATTTTTTGATCAACTTTTGTTTATATTTTTTTCTTAAAGACAACAAAAATAGGAAATTTGAAGAAAAAACATGTTAAAAATTTGCACATACGCAAGCGCGTGTTCATGCATGTGATTTTCCACTTGTGAACAAACGCAACGATTGTGGCTTTTGGATTTCCGGGTAAAAATAGTTATTGTTATCACAGTATAATAATTAACGTGAACGGAGCATTCTAGTTGTGATAATTAATATCGAATGACAGGCGCGGTACGTGTGGAATGCGGGTACCCATCCACATGCGTGACGGAGTATAATGGTTGTGCTTGCGTGGTCTACATTATTGGATCGTCGACTGCTCAACTGGCAAGTACCTATTAGAAAACATATACGAACGTTGAGAGAAATGGTGTCGTCAATTTCCGTCAGCCTCCTACTACTCATTTTCAGTGTTACTTTTAATTCTTCCAGTGAGTTTTCAATTCCCTTCGTCTCTGACACGTAATTTCATATCACATTGAAAAAAGAATTTAATTCAATATTGTTGAAAAATGTCATAGTTGCTGAACCCTGTGTCCAGAAAAATTGTCAATCTCCTGAGAAGTGCGATGGAGTTTATGATCAAGGATTTTGCAACAATTCTGGTGAAGTGTGTTGTCAGTTAGGTGAGCCATAATTACCTTCGCTAGAGTATCATTGTCATATGTATAATATAGACAATAATGCAGACACTCAAGGTGGAAATGTCTTGAAATTAATCGAAATGGAACACGTGTGCTGCTCAAACTTCAGTAACAAATTAACATACGTGTGAGTTTTCTCATGCACTCATTGACCAGTTTTCCGTACCAATATTTTTCTTCCCTGTACTTTACGTTGCAGAATGAAGAATATGTAACTCGTATAGTTCCCATTATTCCTTTACGGCTTCATTGTCGCACACACTTGACGCGGACTCTATGTAACATTTAAAGCGTCTAGAACACAGATCATTTAGTATAACAATGAAGAGCACATATCAGACTATGTCAATTTTAACTCTATTCTGAGTCCGGTAAAGGAAAACAAATAGTTTTCAATCCTTGGTAAAAACACATAAGACTCTGTTTCTCAAATCATATTTTTTCTAATTTTCCGAAAATCCCGATATAAAACTCCAAATGGAAGAAAAAAAAATCGGATCTATGCCAGATGATAACCGTACATTTGCATTTCATTAGTTTTTCGCTCATCTGTTTAGGTAATAGAGCTATCAAGGTTATTCTAACATAACTACATATGAGGACGAAGCTACGATAAAAGTCATGGGAATTGCAGTTACATGGCCGATTGACAATAATACATTTAATTTTATGCAAAACTGAATGAAAGCATGTCTCACGTAATTCCACATGAAACTTAAAGCGTCACAACGTTGCTCCTTTCATACATCTGCGTGATTCAGTTAGCTGCGTGAGTATTGATATCTTGCCCGGAAATTGAATTTTAAAGTTTGCAATTTTCATCACCACATTCGGTCGTTCTCTTTTCGAAAAAATATACTACTGCGATCAATTGAATTAACAATAGTCCTCTTTTTTCGCATGTCGTGTCAGATATTATGGAGCAACGTTTACTTACTCGTCTTTCTAGGGAGAAAAGTATAATTCTCTCGAATGTCAATACCATTTTATTGCATGGATACAAAATGTCAATACAAATTATATGTTATTTCTCATAAGCTAAACTATTTTTGTCTCGGATTTCAAGTATTCGTCATCACACCTCCTTACATTTTCGTTACTAAATATCCAAAAAATGTTCATTTTATAGTGAAGAAGCCCATGTTTTCATGTAGAAATCATCAAGTTTGATAACTGATATGTGGCATAAAACAGTCTCAAATTTGGCACTAATATCCTTCAATACTATTATCAATTTTTTGCGAAAACGAATGGATTGCGATTCATCAAATTACTATAATTTTGCATTTTTGTTAGAATTGAGTTGAGAATAGCAAACTCTTATAATTCTCGAATTTATGTTTAAACCTCATTGAAAAAACTTTTTTTTTGTAAACTTATTATGCAAAACCACACAGTGTGGCTTCACAGACAATCAGTTGTTCGCTCCATTGTGATGTATGCTAACTTGAGCGCAACGCTATATGAACAGTGTCCGGTTCAAGGGATTACATCGACACCGCTTGAAATGCGCGAAAAATGAAAGCATTGCGCCAGAATGGGGACCAATTGTACGATATACATCATTACAAGAATTATAAGTTCGGTATCTCGACGCAATAATCGCTCGACAGCTATGTAATGATGCACGGTAAACATCATGAAATGACATTGAATATTTTCAATATTAAGACTATGCATATAAAATTCCTATTCACACAATTCAACTGTCACACTTTGGGACCAGCAATACACAAATTACACGAATTGATGTATACTGGAGTTTACTTTCATTTTCACAACTGTGAACTAAAATCAATTTTGTATCCATTTCAATTATAGTTCGCCCTCAATTTCGGACCATGTGCCTTGAATTCGGTGGTGAGTGCATGACGAACTGTAACCCCCAGATTCAAGAGAAATCTGCAAGAGACTGTCCTAATGGTACCATCTGCTGCATCCTCGTCTCTTGACTCATCTTCGCATGACAAACAACAACAACAAAATAATACGTCTCAAATACATGATTTATAAATGTATATGTTACAATTGCATATATGTACTATGATATTTATCTTTGTCGTAGCAAATAAATAACATTTGAATGAAAATAAAACAGTCACGAGAACTTGTCTGTCCGCCTCCACATAGAAGAAAATTTGAAGTTAGCGAGCTTAAGCCTAAAGGAAAGAAAGATGAGGCAAAGCAGAGGAAGGAAAGGCGAAAAAAAGGTGGTGATAAAAGAAGGAGGAGGAGGAGGAAGAAGAAGAAGAAGAAGAAGAAGAAGAGAAAGGGAACGACGACGGCAGTGAGGTTATTGCTTAAAGCAATGCAGGCAGAGGCAGACGCGAGGCAGAGCCATTTCGGCCACCTCGGGCAAGGTAGAAATAATGCCGCGCATGGAAAGATGTGCTCTGGCACGACGGTGTATGTGTAGGAGCAAGAGATACAGAAGGGAAGACGAGAGAGAAAGAGGAAACCCTGAAGCGGGGACGAGGTTGGTCGTTGTGAGTAGTGGGTAGTGGGTAGTGGGTAGTGGGTACGGAAACGGTTGGAGATAGCGCGTTGGCATCGAGCCGCAGTACATGAGTGAGCTTAGAGGAGAGGTATGGGGCATAGTGGATACCGCACGCGCTGTGGGTTTTCGGGGTTTGCAGGGCTTGGCAAGGTATTCAGATGCAAAATAAACGCAAGTGAGATAGAAAGTGATGCGACGTGCGCAAGGGGCTAGAGCAGGCTGAAGGGACTGGAAACACGCGCGTTTGCCGTAGGCGAGAACGAAACAATGCTCTGCGCGCGCTCATGGCCCCTAAGGCACTCGGCCGACCGAGTCTTCGCTCTCTGCCTCTCTGACGCTTACAGAGCCAGTAACGATGCCCTGCGGCTGTGCCATGCGCTATCGTATGGAAACGATAAGCACCAAATGAAATATTAATGAACTCTGCAAACCGACCATACCTAAGGGTATTCTGATCACCCGCTGTAACTATTCAACGAACAAATCATCGCCAATGAGACTCATATGTTAGACGGTCGTCACCAATTTCAATGACGAATTTACTAATTAACAGAATTCGCGGGTCATCAATCGTCATACCGAAAAATCAGTCTTGTTTTCATTCTTTGTTCAATAATTTCATGTGAAAATCGAAAAGTAGTCGGTGGCGGTTTATGCCTTTATTATATTTGCAATCTTCCATGATATATAAATGCATATAAAACTTCTCATTCTACGTTGTTCTCGCGTATGTACGTATATATGAATGTTCGCTCTGACTGTTCAAAATGCTCTGCATGACGCCCTCACCTTCCTTATCCCCGCTCTTTGTATGTTTCCATCCAAAGCAGCTATAGGCCTATCTACCTCACGCGCACGATCTCCACGAGTCGCCGCAGGATACTTAACTGAATTCTACATGTACCAAGACTTTACGATGGCTTCGCTACGGATGAAAAAACATTGGGACGCTTATATGTACACATAACCTAAACCTATATTTTTTTCTTGTATACTTTATCTGGAGATATTTTTTTAATTCTTTTTGAAACTACATTGTAAGGTCGTTGAATTCTGATGCGTTAAATAACCTTTGAATCAGTGATTCATGACTTTTGTTACATTAGAATGCAGCCCGATCGAAATATATATAATAAGGATTATTTGTGGACATGAGGTGGGAGTTAAGACCTAAAGCGCGTCCCACGGCAATCTATGGTATGGTCGGCATGAAATCAGCCTTTGCCTTTCTCATGCGGATCGAGATGCCTCCCTATGGTCGATTGTTCGTCAGTTTCAGCGCTCATTTTCATCTTGTGTAACTGCGCGACCATGTAAGACCACTGATGCTCGGCGGTTCTCTGTGCGCACGCAGTCTTTTCTCAAAATGATTCACAGCCTCCGGTAATTTACATTCACTTGCGTGGGTGATCATCTCTCATACGACTCTCAAGTATTCGCGCTAAACATCTTATACAAGCGTTCAGCTCAGGCATTTTTTTCTTCTTCATTCGAAAAAGGTTGACCTGCTGTCCGTATATGCTCATATACATGTACATTTATTACTCAGCCAAGAACGTATAGGCAAATGTGAATGAAGTGACAAATGAAACACATGACATGGCAATTTGATGAACTGGTGCTCGACCCGATTCGGCTAAACAATTACATCAGATGTGACAATATCGTAAAATCGATATATTATGTTCACGCGCATTTCATCTATGTAATTGAAAATTATGTGGTCGCATATCCAATTTTCAATAAATTTTCTAAATGCCGATACCCTAATTAAATTTGTGCTTTCTATTCCAAACTTCAGTAGGGAATATCAAGAGAAATACAACAAATACGATTGAGATACCAGCATCGTGATTCTCCATATTTTTTTTTTACATATCTATTCCCAGTCAGACGTTTTATAGGCGATCGGCTAAGTTCAATGACATTTTCTCATTCCTTATTATGTACGTAGTATATCTTCTCAAAGACTAAGCATGAGACGTTTATGGCAGTATATACGGGGTACGAGATTTCTCATTGAGAAAATTACCAAACCTACACCCTCTCTAGTAGACAGCATAAAAATGATACAGTTAAACTTTTATAAACCCTAGGTTTTCGATTCAAAGTGATATTAATGTTGTTTTTGAAAAATTGACATTGTTTCTTGTGTGAAATCGTACTTTCGTCCACTTCACCAAGTAATATCCTAGCAATTCTCATTGACACTGAAGTAATAATTCTTCAAACGTAAAACTAGATGTTGAGAATTATATTACAATTATAATATTAACAATTTAGTTCCCCAATATAAGAGAAGGATTCATTCAATTATGGAACTTATTGGTTCTGAGCGTCAACTGCCCAAAGTCATCACAATCGGGCAACGTTGCATTCGCACACTACATATCAAGCTTATACCCAGATAGCAATATGAAGTCTTAATCAGGTCTGTAAGAGCTCAGATTTATGATTTGGACGTCAGAGCCAACATCCGAAAGAACCTTTTAAGAACTG
>JAPYZH010000533.1:0-40826 GCA_030523085.1 Meteorus colon | reverse complement strand
CATGTAATAAATAAGTGGATAAATATTATCAAACACGAATTATTCTTGCAAGATTATTATCATTATTAGTATATAGTGTAGTACCCTTTAACAACTACAATATTGTGGAATATTATGCCATCTGGTGGCGATTTAGAATTTAAACAAAAATGTTATTAGGGCAGTCGGTCTACAGACGTATATTGTGAAATGATCCCAAATGATGCCTTCAAGTTTTATTTTCATATTATTAAAAATACGTCTAATACTTATACAATTTCACAAATTTCATTGGAACTATAATATTTTTTACATGAATAATATGTGAATACTTCTGGCGTAATTTTGTATCGTCTGAAATATTTGCGCGAAATTTGTCATGAGCTCTTATTGGACTAAAGTGTGCAAACTTTATTTTCTTTTGATATAATTCTGAGAGGAAAAAATTCAACTTTATGATTTAATATCAGAAAATGGGAAAAGTTTCTATTAATTTTAAATATTCAAAAAAAAAAGAGAAAAATTCCAAGAAATTGTTTTTGAAAAGAAAATGATATGACAACTCGAAAGTTTTCGACATATCAAGAATTCCAATTTTATGAGATCTTGATTATAATTCCCGCGCATATGTATGTTGATAGATCCAGTGTGCCACTCTTTGATGATTCTCAATTAAGATTAACTTGCAATTAAATTTTGATATGCTATCAACCCACACAATTAAGTGCAAACTTCATCCAACGATCAATTTTCAGTCAACCGAATTCACAAAAAAACATTAACAATTGGACATCAATTCTCTCTGAAAAATTAACTGTCAATTTCAGAGTCTGAATTTTAGAAGTTAATTGAATTTTTTTTCTGCTTAGTATTTCTGGGTTGAAGTAATTTGTCAATTTCCATTCTGAATTCAGAATATCATTTGCAGATGGTACATAATATTGAAAATGAATAAACCAATATGTCTTTGTAAAAAGAAAATGTTGGTTACTACCACGTATGAAAAATTGGAACCAACACTCTGCTCAGAGCTGCAAAAAATAGTTGAAACTTTGACGATACCAGGGAAGGGAATTCTAGACACTGACAAAGTCACGATATTCCCAAATAATCCAGTCAAAGACTTAGTGATACATCAAGATAGGACTATTAAGCCTGAAGATTGTCATGAAATTTTCTTTAAAAAAGATCACCAGGTAATAACCTATTTCGAAACAGTCAATCACAAATAACATAAACAAATGAACTAATTGAAAAATCCTTGGACTATACTTCTGAAAGTTGCAATTGTCAGAACTCATCAATGGAATAGTATTGAATGAGAATACAATATTTAAAAATATACCTGAAGATAAACCAATAACTATTCCCCAATTTATCACACAACAAAATATTGTTTGCGGAATTAAAGTTGATATTGAACTGGCTCCATTACCAAGTACATTCAATGAAACAATTACTCTTGGATTGGATGATTTACAAGATAAATGTTTAATTTACAAGAAATATTACTGTCAATTTACACGATGGCGATGCGTGTTTAAAGTATCTGATAATTGGCCCAGTCAATTGGCAATAATAACGAATGCCAATACGTCAGCTAGGTATGATAACTATTCTCAATATATTTTTGATATTGATTGACCAACCCTGCGACATAACGAGCGTTATTCCGCGTTTTTTGTTCCGGATCTGAATAGTCGAAAAGATGAGGGGAATTCTTTGTTCATCTGTTAATCAATTCGTGAAGATATTCGGCAATTTTATCGAAGATTCCCAAATTAAAATAGAAAAAATTAATTCACATTGCCTGTACGTGATAATTCACGTTTTTAACATTTGAAATAACTTTTGTTTTGCTTTGAAAAATATATTGTATGCCCCTTACTGAGTTTCTAATTCAGGAAGCAGCCGACACACCCACTGCAAGTTATTAATGAACATGAATATACACAGGCGATATTTAATCTTACTGTGTAACTGTTTTCCTGTATCTTATGTTGTTTCTACATTAACCACGTTTTCAATACAATCACATATTCCATAAATTGTTCATTCCAATTGTTTTTACATGTAATGAGAATCCCTAAAATTTATCTAACTTCATAACAGATTCAACATATTATTCACCTAAATTCGACGAATAACATTCTATACGTATCGGGATATATTTATGAATTTTACATGAAGAGAAAACGCTTTTTCGTTATTGAATATCATATCCATAAAAATTAATGCCAATATAACGTATTGACCCATGTCCCAATACGCCCTTTCGTTTTTAAACCTTCTAACTTATTTTTTCTGTTCAACAATTTGTATGTTAGCGGAACTATGTTGAAGAAGCTATATGAGGAAATTGCGGTTCTTAATTGCGAAATGTAAAATTTTCAGTTCGTGCAACAACTCAGTTTTAGTCATTGTAGTAGTATCATAGTTCGTACTATTTGATCATCTCATCCGAGATCAGAGGTCAGTTCGGATAGTATTCATACATCGATCCATCAATGTGGCCTAGATTTAAATTATTGTTCACTAGTAAAAAAAAATACGAACGAAAGAATTTTTCAATAATACTGTCTTATAAACTTTTCGCAGATTAACTCGATAATATATCAGAATTAAATGACATATAATAATTTGGTAATGACAAAGTCGAAAATAATAGCCAAAGAATTTTTACTTCGATGCAATAAATAATGAAACTATTATGTGAATTACTTTTGAATCGATACAGATTGAAGTTGTTGAAGATGGTCCATTCAACAATTACTTAGTACACAATAACTTCGTTGATCAAACAATTATGTAATATTTGAAAATGACAAGTCCATTCGTAATTGATTTCCAGGTATAAAGAGCTCCCCGAGGTGTGTGACGTAATTCCATATTCACTTCAAATCATCCTTCGAACTTCGACACATATTTATATGTTTCGAATTAATTCGAATGATCAGTGAGATGCCGATTAGAAACATCTTGATTGTCTTTTCTTGCTTAACATTAAATTAGTTCAATCTGCACGAAAAATTCTTAATTATGTTATCAGCAGTTTGATAGAAACATCATAATTCATTACTATTCGGAGTCCTTCTTGAAAAATGTACTGACAGGATTTATTAATAAACATATTTGCATTATTATTTGTACAGATTCGCTAGTATATCACAAAGTGCACGCATGGTGCCTATGATCCAGTTAGAAATTATGACAAATGGTGATTATAGTATCTATCGTGCTCAGGAAGTTTATGAAGAAATTTTATCGCATTTAATCAATGCGTTAATTGAACATCACGTTTATATTGAAGGAATTATCATAGCACTGGGAATTGTAGTGGCTGGTGTGAAAAATATTTCATATCTTGAGCCAGACGTAAAAATCATAACTTGTTCGTTTTACTATTTTCATTCCTCTATTATCACAATTATATTTCATCTATTATTCTATTTCCATAATGCACAGGTGATTGCTGATTTTACATTGAACGCATTGAGACAAACTGTGCCGCCGGCAGTGCCTGCAATAATGTTCCTCAATGTTGGACAATCAGAAAAACATTATCTTATGAATTTAAATGCAATTGTGTGTAATGTTGGGAAGAAGCCATGGAATTTATCGTTTTGCTATGGAAAGATGTTGAATATAAATCAACATGCTGATGACAATGATTCGTTAACTCTTGAAAGATATTTGAAATGGTGTCGTGATGCTCTGAATTGCCAATTGGATATTGCAGAGATGAATCAATACTTGAAGTGAACTCTGATAATGGAGAAAGACAAAATACTCTCTCCAATAAATGTGATGGAATGAAACAAAAATATTTGTTTAGACATGTTTCATTTTTTTCGTATCATAAATGTTGCTTTATCCTTGATTTTTACCATCACACCGATTCACACTGGCTGCACAACATAATTTTTTATTCGTCACGTGCAAATTCGTTGATGTGAAATAATTTCTAAGTCTTTCTGTCTATCTCTATTTTTTCTTTAACTTCAATTTCATTCGTATTGAATTTCTTATTGTTTATACTGAATGTATTAATTATATTATTCATCAAGTGGAATTATCGAAACGTTATTAGTATTCTTTGAAAAAATAATGACATATTTATTTTTGGATTTTTTAAAATGCAATACCGATCTGAAGTTGTTATGCATTTATATATACGAACAATCAACAATAACTCATATTGCAGCCACACAGACAAGAATTGAATCCGTATAGCTCATGAATTAAAATTCATATTTGACAATATATTACGTAGCGAAATCTTAACGACTGCAATGAAAATGGTCTGATTTAACCTTAGCCGTGAATGTGTAGAGATGAACCTCAAATCTTTTTTTGAATGTCGAACAAGGTGCCCTTGAACGACCTCTAACTCAGTGGTGCTCATACAAATCTGTATTTTTATATTGACCATACAGCCACCGGGACAAGAACATCCCCCACATTCTTCTTCAGGTCGATATGTCGTCATGCTATTAGCTTATTTCGTCATCCACATCGTTACTGTGCACCCTTGTCCCTAAGCCGCCACGTGGTAGTTTCATCATCGCGCGCAGTGAAGTATCGCGTCATTCAAAAGAAGAGGCTTTAATTACGCTCACGTGAAGCATCCTTTCATGTATTTCCCACCAAAATATTTCATCAATTATCAGAATAGCGCCAGAGTATGATTTTTCCCTGCATTTTTCAGGTTATGTTGTTTGATTTTGAACTGTAAAAAATAGAAATGAAATTTCTTCCAACAAAAAAAAACACAATGGGTAAAAAATACAGAAAATACAGACAGCCCTGAGAATTTTGTCACACACAACACAGTTACCCCAACTTTCCCCCGAGGTTGAGAACCATAAAAAAAATATTTCGTCATCTGCGTCGGCGCTATTGCACGTATACGAGAGATTGGGCTCTGAACCTACACACACTTGGCACACAGTCCAGTCAGTCGTTGATTACCACTCGTTGCAGTTGAACTTATTCAAACAGTGAGATTCTCTTGTCGATTGAACATCAAAAACATTATCGTAAGTTTTATTTTCCATTCCTAATCGATTATTTGCCACCGAATATTTATCCAGCGTAAGATCATTGATTATTACATAATCAAAACTCGAAATAGAAAAGGGAAGTAATCGATTGTCTTTTTCACTACGTCCCCTCCGACTTATGACCTTGACTGACATTACATTCCCTAATCGACTCAATTAGTATTGTAAGATCGGTTCCACCCTATTGTTCTAACCTCAAATTAGAATCGATATCACAAAATTTATTATATCAAAATGAAAGAATTTTTTTTTCCTGTTATTCGATAATCATATTGGAGTATCGGATAATCGATAAACTGTGATTACGGGTTAGAATATTGGGGTCTTAATTTTACAAGGAATTCTACTCTCGAAATTTGTAAAAATCGATTCTTTGCATATTTTGAATGTTTAAACCCTTCAAGAATATGTTTTAGAAAAAAAATTCTTTCTCTGCATCTCATTGAGGAATTTTGCTGGATAGTTCATATCGATTGTGTATTATTTTGTTGGAAGTTACAAAGAAGTAAAATTATCGAGAATACTATTGAATATTATATGAAACATAATTACATAAGACTGAATGTTACATGCGCATTAGAAAGCGTTGACGCATGGAGGAGGGTATAATACTATGTGTATATATACACAGTTGAAAATTCCTATGTCCACAGATAAAAGGAAGCGAAGAAAATGCTCAAGTTCATTAAATAAAGTTTTGATCCATCAGTGTTAATTGGTTGCATTTTATATTTCAAAAATTATTCAGAAGTCGACACATCAGTGCCCACAAATATATTTATCCTCGTGTGGATCACAATGAATTGAATTTCAATTCCGCACTATATCATATCGTTATTTTACATAACAATTTTATTTATTCACTGAAACAAACAACTTTAACACAGGTTTGGAAACAATATAAAAAGTCAATAGATCACTTGGAAATTTTTCTGTATCCGGAAATAGTTTTTCGCTCAAAGTTCCAATTTACTCTCAAAATGGTTTTAGTGATTCATATATTTGACGTGATAACATTCATGAAACTCATTGTTTTTTCTTTGTATAAATTTAAGTTTTGTATTTTTTTTTTTCATTCCGAATGAAAAAGTATGTGGCATTCTATAACCTTCATTTCGTCATCAGGAACATAAATAAAATACTTTTTGGCGGTTCATCAAAAGTTGTGTACTACTGCCTCTTTATGTCATGTGTCAATCATGCAATCATTCATTAGTGAATTGGAATTCTCATAGAGGATCATTTATATGCAGACACGTGATATCGTGGCATAGAAGTCATTGGATATGAACGTTCAATTGATTGGGTAAAAATGGAATTTTCCTCCTTGTTTTTTTTTCAATTCCTCCATTTAACGGACACTCGTGACATTATTATATATATATATTAACCATCGGCAGGTGTGTTTTATAAATCAGGTAGAGGAAAAATATTTCACCTACATTTGTTCCCCTCACATGTTGTCGTGTCAGTAGTCACGTAGCCATGAACTTCCCGTTCTTCGATCTTTAAATATTACATCATCTTCGTTCCGACTAAAAAAAGAAAAAAAGACATCACTGAGGGCTCGACTCGAAGCAGACAAACAACAATTTCGAGTGACAACAAGTCAGATAATTTTTTTATATCAGTTATCAAGTTATATTTTCCAATTATTTTTATTTTTGTTGATAAAATCTTATCGTGACCTTTAATACTCAAAAATATAAGAGGGTGTGGTCTTTGGAATTGAGGACAACAGGAAATATGATGAGAATTTATTGGACAACATCATAAAGTAGTTGAGAAAGTCTATTTGATTAGTTTGTGATTCTCACTTGATGAATATAACTATCAACGAGGTGAAGTCATATGGGCGTAATGATATTCAAATAACAACATCCAGTATAATAATTTAGAAAAACAAATTTTATCAAGGAAATAGTAAATACAATTGAACATTTTTCGTATTGATAATGGAAAAATGAACTGATGCAATATCAATAAAATATTTCTCTTCACAATTCAAACTGATATGTAGACAATTAATTTGTATGACGCACACAATTCATTTCCATCGATAAAAACGGTGAAATCAAAAAATGAGGAAAAGGTTTGTCATATGAATATTTCATTCTCTGAAACTACACGAAAACTTTCTCATTTTTCCATGAAGTGAATATTTGTCTCTTTTACGATCAATTAATGTCATGTCCACTTGAAATTTTCTAAATACAAAAATAGCAGCGTATTCCTTCAGCTGCTCTTAATATTTATCATAGTCACTCATGCAATTAGTAATATTTTCATAGTTGTTTCAGTTGCAATGATATGTCTTCTTGAAAAGATGTTTATCGCCGGAATCGAGTAATTAGTGGACGGAAGAATTGAATTGAGATAGGATCTGAATATTCTAAATGTTGTTTTGTAACATACTGATGTTCAACATAAACATAAAGTACTATATCGAAAATTTATATTCAACTCTGATGACGTCGTAAACTTTTATTTGCTTATATTTATCATTGGATTCTATGTGAAAGATCAATTAAAATGTATCATTTCGGCTGACATTCAATCCAATCATTATTGTTGATTTGTTGAAGGCGAATGTTGGAATCATGCTGATAAAGTTATCAGGGAAGAAGTTAAATGTAAAGGAAAGCAATCGTAGTATTAGAAAAACAACGTCGACAAATTTTGTTTTATATTGGATGTTAATTACAGAATAAAACATGAAAGATCATGAGAAAAAAAATAAAAATTAGAGGTCAATGTTGTTTGGAATTCATAAGAAAATTATCAGGGAATGGTAAAGTTGTGAGCATAACATTGATATGGTCATGAGTTACCAAACATGGAAAAGTTTTATCCTTTTTGTGAGGGTCTGATACTTTTAGAATAATGTCAGGTCACAAAAATAATGTCATATGTGTGTGATAGATAATTTATCTCCAGTGTTGTCTGATTTATGAAGATTATTTATGAGTAAAAGTTTGACGACCTGCCATGTACCTATGTGGAGATATATATTCATATTCAGTTTCAACTTTATTTATAGAATATGTTAGATGAAATCGCAGGGTAGAATTACGCTTGTAGAACGTCTGCGCGTGGTGCATTGCGGCTCATAATCCTCCACTTTGACACTGCGCCGATAGACTACAAACGAATTTTCCTGGTGGCCACTGCATCAGTCTCTAGTCTGCAATCATACGATTAGTTCACAGTCAATCTCATCTATTTTTGAAAATTTCATTGGATATTGATAGCAAAATGTAGTCTTATCGCGCTAAGTCGTGTTCTCCATTGATGAAATTAATGAAATTGGAGAACACGACGAAAACCATTTCATTTTCATCAACACTGTTATTTGTTGAAACATTAAATTAGTTTGTTATTATGTTTCTATTTATTGGTTGGTTGATGTGTTCAAAATATTTGATTGAAGATCCGTGGATTTCTGTTGTTGATGTAATTTTGATAATTATCAATCGGAAATTATTTCATTAAATCAGAACGTGAGAGTTGTTTAGTTTTTCACGGTGTCTATGGATCAGTTGTGATTTGTTTGTCTCAGAAAAGAAGTTGAACAAAACGAAAAAGTAATGACATTATAATTGGTAACCTTTTTTCCTTCAATGTTACAATTATTTCTCTTATACGCCATTTCTTTTTTAGATACGTTGGGTACCAAATCGAATAGATTCATTTATTGATTTCGATTATTCAATCGATTGAAACATAAAATATAAAGTTTTGTAAAAACAGAATTGTCTATTGAACGAATATAAATATCTTTTGTAATCTATTTTTCCAGCAATTACATATGAAATCTTTGCCATAATTTTTAAGCATGGAAAAGACAATAGCAATATACAATTGATGTTTTTCTTTCCATGATTCGATAACTGATAAAAATTCGGTATAAAATTCGAGAAAAGTTGTCACTATAAAAGTATTATAAAAAATCTGTTGACAGTGTGTTTATACTTTTATTTATTATTGCAGAAAATGCCAGCTGAAAAGTACGCAAAAGCCGACCCAGAATTGAAGCAAGAATTGAAGACTATTGCTGAGTCGATTGTCGCACCAGGCAAGGGAATTCTTGCTGCTGATGAGTCGACAACCACCATTGGAAAACGTCTGCAAGACATTGGTGTGGAAAACAATGAAGCCAATCGTAAAGCTTACCGTCAACTGCTATTCACCACCTCCAAGGTGAACACATCTAAAATTTTCAATCTGTTTCGCATATCCAAACATCGTTTCCAAGACATTGGGGTATTGTTAAAAAAATATCGGGTGGGGTTGGGAGTTTGGTAGCAGAAACAATTATAGAAATCATAATTTTGAAGATAAAAAAGAACTTAGCTCAGAGATAGCCGTGTGGTTTTCAATATAATTCGTGAAACAATTATTGCAATCAAATAATTGGTTTCAGAGTAATCATTGCTTTCATATCAAAAGAAGTCATTCTTTATATCAGAAGTGATTATAAATTCTTGGGGGCATATCTTTACCTTCTCATGCTTGAACACAAACCATCCATAATCTTCCATAGATAGCTTCCATCAATTCAATCAATTCGAATTCTGAATCCTCAAGGTTTCGTGCCACATCAATATATGTTCAATGTCACTTTTGTTCTTGATTCATAATAGATATGAGATTGCAATAATTTATGATAAGCAACAGTAAATTGAGATTCAGAAAATGTTTCTACGTCGAACTACGGAAATCTACAACAAAAAGACAAATAGGATTTATTCCCCAATGAATATCCCAACCGTCCCAGCAAATATTTATTATAATCTACTAAATCCCATATTCATGTTTCGTTTTCAGGATGTCATCAAGGAACATATCTCCGGTGTAATTCTGTTTCACGAGACTTTGTATCAGAAAGCTGATGATGGAAAAGCTTTCGTTGAATTGATGAAGGAACGTAACATTATTCCGGGAATTAAAGTTGATAAAGGTGTTGTACCATTATTTGGAACTGATGATGAATGCACAACCCAAGGTCTTGATGATCTCCAAGCTCGTTGTATACAATACAAGAAGGACGGTTGTCATTTCGCTAAATGGCGTTGTGTATTGAAAATCAAGGGTAACACATGCCCCAGTCGATTGGCGATACTTGAGAATGCCAATGTTCTTGCTCGTTATGCATCAATCTGTCAGAGTGCACGAATTGTACCAATTGTTGAACCCGAAATTCTTCCCGATGGTGACCACGATCTTGCACGTTGTCAACAAGTTACTGAAGAAGTTCTCGCTGCTGTTTACAAGGTGATTATATGTAGATCATGAATGCAGACACATATGATATCTTACCTCTATCATTTTATGATTCAATTATTTTTTCATGTGCTCATGAGTAACCTGCTGAACGATTTTGCGCGACTAATTGATTGAATGATATTTTTCGACAGGCTTTGAATGATCATCATGTCTACCTCGAAGGTACTCTGCTGAAACCAAACATGGTGACACCTGGACAGAGTTGTCCAAAACGCGCTACACCCCAAGAAATTGCTTCAGCAACTGTGATTGCACTGCAACGTACTGTTCCTCCAGCAGTTACTGGTATCACTTTCCTCAGCGGTGGACAATCTGAAGAGGAAGCGTCTGTTAATCTTGACGCTATCAATAAATTCCCGGGTAAAAAACCATGGGCACTTACATTCAGTTACGGTCGTGCACTTCAAGCTTCCGTTCTCCGTGCGTGGGGTGGTAAAGCTGAACAAGTCGCTGCCGGACAGGAGGAACTCATCAAGAGAGCCAAGGTAAAGTCCGCGTTGGTCATGTAATCTCATTTTTCATTCTACATTTCCAACTTTATTAGAAAATAATTTAAAAGTTTTCCTTACGGCCAACTATTCGTCTGTTAATTGGATGATCAACTGATAGTGGTTTGTCCGATGGTCATGAAATAACAATTCCACTGTTGGTACGAAAGTAATCAGAAAATGAAATCATTCCAACGAAGGAGACAGGTTATGTTTCTTAATCCATGTGAAATACTAGCATAACGCTGGATCGGGTTCGGTTCAAATAATTCATATTTGATATTTCTGTTATAAATTTGAGACTACAATGCCTCGGAAAGTTTTCGGGATTTTGGTAATCGTTTGATTAATTTATTGGTTCCTGCTTCGGCGAAATGATTTCTTTCGAACAATGTTCTTTCAATTTTGAAACAAATTCAGGAAAAGATTTAGAAATTGGTTCATTGCCACAGAAGTTCAAAATATTATATCATTTGCAATGGAATTTTTACAATCATTGGTATTGTGAATTTGCCAAATTCGTAACATCGGACGAATGAGTATCATTTAATCATTCAACTTATGAATAAATAGTTCGTATTCATCATATCCATTAGTTGTTTACCTCTAATTAACTGTAATATCTTTGTTTCCACGTTGATGCTTTTTTATATAGCCAATTTTATTTCGTTTTTCTCTTTATTTTCTTGTATTGTAACTTTTTTTTTTTTGATTTTTCCGTTTCATTATCTAATTTTTTTATTATTCCGCTTGAGTATTATTACTGTTTATTGTTTCCTTCTATGAAGTAGTATAGTGCATGTGTGTTTTTACTGTATTTGACTGTTTAGGCAAATTCACTGGCATGTCAAGGCAAATATGTTGCCGGCAGTATCGTGAGCAAAGCAGCCTCTGTCAATCTCCACGTCAAATCCCACGCCTATTAATTATTCAATGTCACAAAATTCCAACGCTTTTTATACCTAAAAACTTTTTCTTGACCCTAACCACCTTAATTTCCGTAAGTATTTTTTTTTCTCTGTATATTTTTTTTCATGCTTTTTTTTTATTCTCATTTACACTGCACATTTTCCTCTTTGAAAGAAATTGTTGCGTTGATTATTGATTTGAAAATTATAATGAGATAAATATAGGACGACGAATTGATACTTGTTAGGATTCGATAAATTTGAATTTTCTGCTGCCTCTTTCTGATGTCTATTTGTCACAATTTTTTAATTTTCTTTGATTCACGTTCTGTAAATCGAAAAACCAATTCATTTAAAATTGTTCAATTCACCAAACCGCCAACAATTAATGATTGATTGAATCAGAGAAACTGATGAAAATTCTTGTGAAACGAGGCAAAAAAAAAAGATTGACTTTGTTTGAATCCTCATAGTTGTATATTTGAAAATTGATTCAATAATCATTTGACTAATCTTCATTTCTTTTATTTCTTATTTTTTTATAGGCAAACAGTGAGGCCGCACTTGGAAAATACGCTGGTGGTGTTAGTGGTGCTGCGGGTGATGCCGCATTGTTCGTCGCTAATCACGCATATTAATTCAATTATTAACATGTCATCGAGTCTATTTAATAAAATAAAAATGTATTAGATTCATTCAATTCAATTTGGTATAAAAACTGTTGAATCTTCAAGTAAATGTAAAATAATAAGAGAAGCGCGACAAATTTCACCACCAACCTGGACACTTATACCTTAATTTTTTTTTCTTTTTTACGTACACTTGAACCAAATACATAAAGTCTGTATTATTTAATTAATTAATTTTTAGAGTCTTTTACATGACCACTTTTAGAAGCGAGGCGCAATACTGCATGTGTATTTTGTCAATATCATCTACTCGATGAATATATTGATGTTATCAAATGTGTGTTAAAAGTTCAACGAATATATAAGAAAAAGAAAAAAAAATTATTGCGAAGATGAAATTAATCAATTTAACTAATCATGCATAAATAAGTATACATATATAACTGAAATTATGGATAATAAATAATATATGCGAGTGTCATTCAAGTACTACTCTCTGTGTATGAAAATAAAAAAGTAAGTGCAGGAAAATCAGCACGACTAAAATGTGTTTACTAGTTCATATAATTATATAGACAAAAGATTACAATTATATTAATATCAAATGATATTTATTGAGCGCCAAAACATAAAATTTTATCAGAAAATGCTATCGTGTTGTCTTGATCGTTGCTGATTTAGGTAACGGTACCATAGACAAATATTATTACGCATAAATATAATGATATATAATAATATCAATTATATAAGAACAAAATGATATGTATTTTATTGTTGTCTGATATTCTCACTGTACTCTAGGTCACCAAATACACTGTGGAGGGTTTAAATTTTGTCTCATTTATTGAATTTCCTACCTCTGATTTTTATATGATTTCAGCAATATCATCACATAATGTTTCAAGAAATTTTATATGCAGTTCGATTGCTGCAAAGTAGAATATGTAATTCAATAGAATTTTTGAAATTTCATTAAATATTCAGATCAATCTCTCTGATGATGTTCGCACTTTATATCCATTTGTGAATTGGAGAGAATAGAGATATTTTGATACGATCAATTATATTGGTCTCATTTTCGTATATATTGTTGTAATGGCACGAAATATCAGCACACAAATTAAAAAGAAATCGTAAATTCAGCAAATTGTGAAGTCAAAAGTTCTATTCCATTTTTACCATTCAAATTCATTCGCGCTGGAAAATAGCGACGGCTTTTCGCAGCGATGCGCCATTCATATTTCCTTCAGGTTGGTCCTCATCAAATAAATTATTTCGCGCATACCCAATCACATTCCATCCATCAGAGAGTAAACCATTTGATTGGATGTAATGGACTAAACTTGATTTAACAGTCAAATGGGTCACTTGAAATGAACTTAACCTCAAATATGTTATGAACTCCATATTCTAATTGGATTCACTTTCAAATTATACAACAGAAACGACCAATCACAGTGAAATATTATAAAACTTGATTCAAATTGAAATTCGCGAATGAAGATTCGTTTGAAATCCGCCCGAAATTTCACCTGCACACAAGAAATGACGAAACGGTGGCGTTTAGCGGTTTAGCGCTTAGAGGTTGCCTTGGGTACCCCAGGCAACGGTCATTCTCCATTTGACGTAAACAAACTCGGAACAATTTTACTTTCTTATAGTCTACACGCACACACATACACACGAGAAATAGTGACATTGTCGACAATTATTTTCAAAACGTGTTACTTATCGTATTCTACAAATCTGCGATTGACGATAACGACTGAATCATGACGTCGTTGGATTTAAGGCAGCAAAAATTGGAGCAACAAGTGAGAATTTTCTTGGTTATTTCGATGAAAAATTTACGATCAATTCTGTATTGAAAAAGGAAAAAAAAAACAATGAGGGAAGAAGATAGAAATAGTCTGCTGAGCTTTCTTACCCTCAAAATATTTTGTCAATACACGTTAATATTACATTTAATAAATTGGCTAGTTAACTTTGATATACTATTTTTTTCCTCGTCATTAGAGACAGATAATTGCACAAAAAATGAAGCAAAAAAGACAAACTGGTGCTGGTGGCATGGTACAAGCATCGAATATACCTGGACAATTTAAAAGTCATTCAGCAAAGTGGGTTACACCATCAAAAGAAGTTCATGGTAATAAATTTGATTGATTTTTCTGGTGTTTGAATATTTTAGTGGCATTTTGTAGTGAATTAATAATGGGAGAATTGATTGTTATTTTAACAGCATATGATGGCCCACTTCAGTACAGTCTTTCACCGAACAATCCAAGCTTGAGTGATATGAAGAGTCCAGAAACAGAAATTTCAGGTATTGTTTATGAATTTGTTCAATCATTAATTTATTGTTTTGCTCGTTTGTTGATAATAATTATTAGGATATTTATTTCCAGTTCTACTTTGTTACAGTTATATGAATTTATTTGAAATAATTGTATGTGTATTATTAGGTTTTCAAAATATTACACGGATAGAAAACGTACGGGAATAATTAATTTCTCGATTTAGTTTCTGTTATGAAAAATCTGATAGTTGAAGCTGAAATGATTTTTTGAGATAGATGTGATTGGCTTATGTCCAATAGGAATCGCATTTGAAAATGTCAATGGAGCAGCTTTATAAGTCATTGAGAATATGTTCGATGTTGAATTTCAAGCATGAAAAGTGAAGGAGATAGTAGATAAGGCGAATTGGAATGGAGAATTCAGTTGCGGATTGAAAAGAAGAGCGACTGTATTTGATTCTATATTTCCGGCAGGCGAAAAATCTGGCGCCTCTGCGTAATAAGCGAATATCAATATTAGTATGAATGGAGTAATACTCTGAGGGCATTGCACTCATAGAAAAAATATTTGGTTAAAAAGCCACGGTAGAAATCCATTTCTATAGCTTGACCTGTGGTTTATTCTCGTTTTATTTTGTAAAGGGGAATAAATTCATTACATAGAAATTTTAAAGCATAATTATCTAAATGAGACGAGTAATCTGTTTTATTTTCAAAATTAAATTTTATTGGGGTTCTCACGCGAATGTTAACGAATAGGATCCTGTCGATAAAAAGACGACGAAATTATTTGGAGAGGAATTGAATGGATAAATTTAATAATTTTCAGGAGATGAAAAGATTTTAGAATGGTATGAAACCGACATGAGCATAGAAATTGATAAAGAATTGTAGTTTCATCTCTATCAAACGGATAGAATATGAATTCACAGAGGATCAGACTTTCGTTAGATATTTCATATTACGACATGAATTTTTATCAATAGGAAATATAATAGGAATTCAGAGTTACAGATACTGTTATTGCAATAAGTTTTGTGTCTCTGTATAGTATGCGATATCTAAAATGTGGAATCATTATATTATGGTGAGCCAGTGTCTTCCGAGGTTAACGCATATGAAAACTCAATAAATATATGTTGGAAAATTGATATGATTGGTCTCGAATTTGAAAATAAGAGAATGGTTCTGTTTACAGAATTGAGTTGCGAAGGTGGTTTCGTGAGTGGTATGGAAGCTGGTGATTGTGCTGATGAAGAATCATCGCCTTTGGACAATAGATTGCCAATTGAACCAATCACATGTCGTTCACCACTTCGCGTCGCTCCATCAGACGGTTCTGATGCAGTTATTAACAATAGGGAAAATAATTCTAATGTAAGAAGTCAAATATTCTGTGACTTGAAAACATCATTGAATTCGATATACTTCCAATTAATGCCACGATTTACTTTTTTCATGATCTCATTTCTTCTTTCTTTTTAGAGTCCAGAATTGGAGGGAAATGTTGAGGGTAATATTGAACAATTTGTAATTCAACCGGCTAATAAAAAGATGCACTATAAATGTCGTATAACACGAGACAGAAAAGGAATGGACCGTGGACTTTATCCAACCTACTTTTTACATCTCGAACGAGATTATGGGAAGAAGGTAAATGAACCCAAATATTATTGAGGGAACAATTTTGCTGGAGTGAGTGGGGTTGTATTTGGTTGTCAGAGATTTAATCGGAGTCAATTTGGACGAGTTTTTTTTTCCTGGAATATTCGAATACAAGATGTGATCTGGCAACGATATCTCGTATTCGGTCATGACTGGCGAGCGAGTTTGGTGGTGTTGTTTTTCTCATATTCCTCTGCCTATGCAAGTATTGCTAATAAAAAAAGGCGATTTTCAGTGACCGGATCACGAATTCACACTTGCGAAATTGAAAAATTCTGTTAAAACATTCAGAATACATTTGAAGATTCTGGAGATTTTTTGACGAGCAGGATCTCAATATCCTCTTTATGATCTTCATCGTTGTAGAGTGCAACAGAATTGTTCCTTCGGTAAAAGTTTGAATATTATATTGAGGATAATTAATCAATCTTCGTTTATTTTCACATCAGGTTTTCCTGCTTGCTGGTAGAAAACGAAAGAAAAGTACTACAAGTAATTATCTAATATCAACAGATCCAACAGATTTATCACGAGGTGCTGAATCATTTGTTGGAAAATTACGATCAAATTTACTTGGCACACAATTTACAGTTTATGACAGTGGTTATTCATTGATGAAAGATGATAAACATGAAGACAGATCAAATCCACGACAAGAATTGGCGGCTGTTGTTTACGATACAAATGTACTTGGATTTAAAGGCCCACGAAAGATGACAGTGATCATCCCTGGCATGACTGTCGATCAAAAGAGGATTTCAATTTGTCCCAGGGATGAATCTGAAACTTTGCTTGGTGAGCTTTTTCCAATTTTTTTTCTCTTTGCATTCATTATTTATGATCAGAGAAATTATGAATCAGACAGTTATTATATTGTATATTAACGTATTAATTAATTGATTTGATTGAAGAATGTTGGAAAATGAAGAATATGGATAATCTAATTGAATTACATAACAAAACACCAGTGTGGAATGATGATACACAATCATATGTGCTCAACTTTCATGGACGTGTCACTCAAGCGTCGGTGAAAAATTTCCAAGTTGTTCATGACACTGACAGTAAGTATAAAGTGTACGTAATAAGTTGGATAATCAGGCGGAGATATATATTCGGCTTGATTAACAATTTTGTTTTCCAATACATTCGTTTGTATAAGTGGAAAGGGAGAAAGTTTTCTTACTCCGCGGGCTTATGGCGCAATTTTATAAATATGTGTCGCGTCATCATCTTGAAATTCGAAGTAGACAAGAGCTAAACTTTTTGTAGAAATCACCTTATATGTATGATGAACTGGAATCAATAAGTTGTACCGATTGACCCGATTTTGGTTGAACTTTCGCTACACGCAATTATAGGACATCGTTTCATAGAAAAATAGAGTGTCAAAGACTGATAAATTGGATGTGACATTCCAATATTGATCAATGTTGAAAAGGCTATACAGATCTGAATGTATGCGTCTTCTACCTCTGCCAAGTTATTTACATATTTTTCTGATTCATATCAGAGTGAGAATGAATAAATCTAGGGGGAAAAAAAGATCAGATCCTTCATAGTCAGCGGAAATTAGATTTTCAATATATTAAATTTTTCGGTTTTAATCATGCGAAAGATCTCAGAATTTTTCTATATTTATTAACTTTGTGATTTTTTTTTCTATTCAGCTGATTACGTCGTGATGCAATTTGGTCGTGTTGCTGAAGATGTATTCACAATGGACTATAGATTTCCTTTGTGTGCACTTCAAGCGTTTGCTATTGCATTGAGCAGCTTCGATGGCAAACTCGCTTGTGAATGAATGTAACAACATACGGAGTGAATGAATTATTAAACGAATCCTCAAATTGGAACAACTTGAAGCTTAACTTTACCAAATAAATGGTAAAGTAAAAGAACATTTCATTGAATGGAATATTATCGCAAGAGGTATGTAAAACATTCCAGTGGACAATCAATTTAGATTAAGAAACAAAGATTGAATAACGAATGAATGGAAGTGCAAGGACATCGCAAAATTACTCAGATAGGGTTCAAGTCGTCCTGGAAAATTTGATGGGAAAGACGAAAAAAACAAGATCTGTGTTCAATCTCAAATGTTAGCTAATAAGAATCTTAAATTAAATCTTCAGATGATGAAACAATTTATTGTCAGGACAATTGGAGGAATTTCATTTGCTTTCTGATCTTTCATCCCTGTGCTATTCATTAAATGTCTCAATAATGTTAATTACTGTGCATGACTTTTTTTTTTACGTGACTATTTATTGATATGTTTGGGGTGAAGGGTAACATTGGACTTTGAGGGTTATCAACTCCTAGGCTCATATAGAATTCAACGTTGATCTCAAAACGTGTGCCTTTCGTAGAAATCTTTTTTATGTCTTATTTTAGTTTTTTTATAATGTGTCATATTTCCTATCATGTTAGTTAATCAGAGGCATGGAAAGTAACAAACGCCATGAATTTTCAAATCACAAAGAGTTTATTCGTTCAAACGTATACACATTTTTAATACTTTATTAAACATGAAGAAAGAATGAATAAAGTAAATCAAAAGCCGTTCACTTATGCAATCACAATATTAACAAGAATAATTGATATAATTAATCAAATATGTGTTCAATATCGGGAATTGCAGTTGAATAGATTTGTAGTATTCACACATATTGACTCAAAACGAACGCGACAGTATTATCCGTGCGAGAATTCTCAAATTCGAAACATGATAAACAAAAAAAATCCGACAAAACAAATAACTGATTAGATAAATTTATACTCAAAAAAGTAGGAGATTGTGTATAATATATATATAAGGAAAAAAATAACCTTAGCCATACAGTCGTTTTTAAATAATTAACTAATCGTTGTTGAATTCCAGTCCTTCGTATTGTGAAATAATATAATAATGTGTATCACGTGATTTCAATTTCAACACAAAAATCATAATTCTTTTCAAATCAATTCCTATTTTTAAAAACATTTTACATTTCTTCTTCGTTCAGTCTTTTTATCATATCATTTCTGATTCCAATCACTTTCTTGATATAATCACTTGCAATCGAAGTATATAGAGTGCGTCTAGTCGATCGATTTCCATTAGTTTCGAACAATTATTATTCGATGCGTAATAACAATGATGATGATAAAGATAATAAGGATTATAATAATGAAAAAAAAAAAAAAAATAATATTAATATTGATAATAATGAATTAGAAGAGAGAAACAAACTAGTGTATGAGTGTATGAGAACGTTTGTAGATTTTACGGCTATATTGTAATATTAAAGATGAAGTAAAACATTGAAATTCCGAAGGAGGTGAATTGAGAAAAATAAAAAGAAGAAAAACAAGAGAATACAAATGCAATGTTGACTCTTGATTATTATTGTATAATGTCAATGATAAAATAAAGATGAAAAATAATAATGAATACACGATTGCTATGAAAATGTATGTTATTTATTTATAATTTTATTAAGTTAAAAAAGGAAAGAAGTGAAAAAAGAGTAATGATAGAACAGAACCGCGATAATAGTATTGTGGAATTGACTAATTTAAGTCGTTATTATATTATACTATATATATATATAAACATTAATATAAGTATAAAATTCACTGGTGCTCTCTGTTTCTCTTCGCACATTCATGTATACATAAATATATATATATATATGTATATATATATATATAAAAAAGAAGAAAAAAAAAATTGATTTATGAGTAAATTAGAGCGTTAGAAAAGGCACTTAATCGGGGAAATGCATATCATTTATCCCGTCTGGTCATCAGAAGATAATCAGAAATATTTAACTGTATTTTCATCGATTATATGTAATTTTTGTCATTCATTATTAACATTCACACTGAGATTTTTATTTGTGTTTATAAATTCATTTTCTTTTTGTCCGAAAATTTGCCCTGAAAAGTTCCATTTTCTAATTTTATTACATTCTTGATATTATGAACGTTCTTGTTCTAACATTCTCATTACTGAACGAGGCGATTGCATTTATAAAAATTCATACTGTGAATTATTTACAGTTATGGATGAATGATACCCACCACGTTTGTTTTAATGAGGTGATGGAAACATGTTCCATCGATTGGAACAAGTTTACCACATTATACTTGATATAGAATGTCAAGTCTTTATATGCTCATAAATAAACAGATCGAATCTAGTGATATTGATATTAACTTTATAACACAGTCACCATATTTCATTGAAAAGTCAATTGTGGGTCGGATCCGAATGGATCAGCGTATATTTCAAAAACTATCCATTATTATAATGTCTTCTTTTTATAACTGATAATTAGATATGTAAACTTCAATTATTTTATCGCCTCTCATCATTGAACTCATCAATTGTTAATTCTGTTATCGTATAGTATATATATATATAAAAATAAATTCCCAATGATGAAGTGAAAATTGATTTGAGAATATGAGAGATTTACGAACTGAGTTTGGGAAGCATCGTGTTATTACTAACTGAAAAAATCCTACTAGTTTTTTTATTTTATCACTACTGAACTACTGAGAATTGATTAAACAGAAAAAAACGCGAAAAAAATCATTCATGGCATATTCTCAACGGCAGTGTGCAGTACATTAACACCTCAATAGAGACATTCATCACTAATATCTTTTCAACTGTCTTTTTTTTTCTATTATTCACACTAAACTGCAACTTTTAGACCATATAGTACGGCAGAAAAAAATAAACAATAAATAAACAATGAAAACATCAGAAAATATTTTTCTTTGCTTCCATATGACTTTTAATATTGGCTCGTGAGAATCTGGGAGCTGGTATGCGAGATGCTGGACGTGGAATACCACTTATTGCTGTTGTACCTCGATTCACTGGTTGTCGTATACTGGATGTAGCTTCTGCGGTTCTTGGCGGTTTAGTTGGCATCTAAATAAGCGAAAAAATAGTTATTTGAAAAAAGAATGAAATTTAAAGATAATGAAAACAATATAATAAACACTGGAACGATATCGATAGAAAGTGGAAACATTCGATTGGAAATGAAGTGAGTGAGGACAAATATACAATCAGGAAGGTGCGAAGAATGATCATTTCTTTTGGATCCTATCTATATATAATGTTTTCTTATTTCCCATGAAGAAGGTTTATTATTCTTTTTGTTTTCAAATGGGCTATTTCGCATATCCGAGACTTCCACATTGAATAAATCAAAGTTCTACACGGTTATTCTCATCTATTAATATTCATATAGTAATGAGCCGTAATGGCTATGTTGAAAAAGAGAAAATCATCGAAAGGTATGAACAATTTTTCGATGTTCATGAAAAATCTGATACCCATTTTGACACATCAGTTAGGGTAAAAGTCTGAGTTATTAGTATTTTCATACATTACGAGCTTATGCTCATCTTGTCACGACTTGGTCTTGCTCTCAACCGGAGAGACATTCGTACCCAGAAAAGATGTACGATCTTTTAATTTTCAATGTTTTCAATTCAAAACAGTAATGAATTATCCTAGAGAATTGTAATTGGCAATAACATTGGAATCCGATTGCGATAATCTGGTAGATGCATCAACTGAAGAGAACCCCAAATTACTATTTGAACTGTATAAGATGTAGCTTTTTTCGTATTATGTCGCCGAAAATATTTTTGTGTTAGGGATGACAAGATGAGAAAAATAATATTGGAGAGAAATCATTGATGAAATTACCGTCAATTTCCTTTGTTGTTCATTTTCAACAGGTTTACTTATTGTTCTCTCTCCAACTGGATGGAAATCAGCATTGGCATCCAATAATTGCAATGATTCTGCAGGGCTGAGAATTGGTGAGCTTGTCTTGACTGTTGAATCGATGCTACCCGGTGAACTTCCTCGACTACCCAATGTTTCAGAGTCTTTTAAAATTGGCGATGGCAAATTTGTTTCATCCGACACCCATGTATTCTCTAAAATTCGTCTATCTGCCATAGATTCATTTCTCGTTAAACTTTCTTCTTGTCTCCGAACGATTTTATGCAATTCATCAATATTCATTGTGCGTCGAGAATATGAACTGTGACTACTGTCTGAGCATATCGACAATCTATCATCTAAATCAGGGGCACTGTGTGCGGATTGTGTGCTCTCAATACTCTCAGTCGATCCACCAGTTTCTAAATAATCTGCATTTTTAGTTGGGCCATCCAAAATTTGTTCCGAACCACATTTCGACAGTTTTGCAACTGAATATAATTTACTTGTCAAGGATGGGTCACCATTTTTTATTTGCCGTTGGCGATTAAAACCAAAATTTGATATTCTGGTTGGTATTGGCGCAATCTTCAATGCATTTGACGATGTTAAATTAGGATTTGATTTTTGTAAACTTTGCGGTAAACGTGAGAAATTTTTAGGCGCATTCAATTTTCGTGGAATCTGTACATTAGCTTTCATTCCCGTGAGATTCTCCAATGATTTTGCTTGATTATCAACAACTCCGGGACAATCATCTCGAGGAGTGATATTTGTGCTTTTTATCCAACTCATTGCCGTCGGATTTTTACGATATGTTTGATAGCGATTAGCAACTGGAGGTGGATTTGGCGCGACGAAATTTTGATCATAAGTTGTATCTAATTGTTGTGAATTTTTTTTCTTCATTTCCATTGGATTTCGTCGATATGTCTGGTAACGATTTGTGGGTGGTGGCGGCATTGAAGGCACATTTTCATCATATGTTTCATTCAATCGTGTTTCGGCAACAAATGTCGAATTAATTGAATTTAATTGTTGATTGTTTATCGATAATGGCGCTTTGAACGTTGCATTGATTGTATTCGACGAGTCTGGTGATGTATGATATGTTTTATTAATTTTATATTTTATTTCCATTGACGATGGTGATTCATTTTCATTTGCCGAGTATGTTGTGTTGAGTGATTCTAATGGTTCGACACACTCAATCGATGTTTTATTTGAATTATCACTATTTCTCGGTGATAATGTTAAAGTTGAATTAATTGATTCGTGCGAGGACGTACTACCAGCGTCGAATGTTGCATTAACTTTTACTTCTGTCTCCTCCTCATCAACAATATCCAAACTTTCAGCATATTTATCATCACTCGATTCCGTTTCTTTTATCACGATATAACTCTGATGATTTGATTCACATGAATCAGCATCAAATGTTTGATGAACAATATATGAATGTGAATTAAGTGCATCGGATAATTCATTGGATGTGAATGTCGTGTCTATTTTCTTCGTAGTTTTCTTATCATTAGAATTCAATATCGACAAATTGAACGTGACATCATTACAAATTATAGTTTCATCAAATTGATCAGTACTGTTGTTCGAATTCTCAATGACTGAAACATTCACACTATCTTTTCCAAATGCATCAGTGAAATTCACCTCAGATATGTCATTGAACATACTTGTATGCATCATTGAGTCAGTCAAAATTTGAGAATCGGCCATTCCAATGGTTTGATTCATTGTTTGGTTGTTATCATCGCGTGCATAAACTGATGATGATGTGGACATAATTGATTGACGTGTTGCATTGGCAAAAATGGTTTCATTAAATTCAGGTGCTTCCATATTAATGAATGAATCAACTCCATTCGATTGTGACATATTGAGAAATGCTTCGAGGCTTTCTTGACCCGTAGTTGTGTTTCCAATATTGCTCGAACCTGATGAAGATAATCTCAACATTGCCGGAACCGTTTCATCATCTTTTTTATCTAAATTACTTTCAAATAGTCGACCAACTGAATGACTATTTGATGATTTAACATTATCCAAATGCCAAATATCATTTTTTATTGACTGTAACGGCTGTGGTGGTGATGTGACTTCTTTAATTGACTCGAAACTCAGTCTACTGAATCTTTTCTTTGGTCTTGTCCATGTACGTGTATCAATTAATTTTTTATTTGCATTATTAATGCAATCTGTATTTATGTCGCTGTCCAAAAGTGATGGTTGCAGCCATGATCTTATATCATTTACATCAGGTTTCGAGTAAGAATGATTACACTGAAGTAACCTGGAGGGAATTCGAATTGGAATAATGAATATGCAAAGAAAAGAACATATTCCATCATGAAGTTAAATTGATATAAGATATAAATTTATATTAATCCGTTAACTCACCATCGCTCTTGATCATTTAAATCAATTGCAGTTATGTCGATGATATCGTTCAACGCTACATCATCAGCATTCAAAGCGAATGCACCATCTTCATATTTCGTTTCACTTGACATATTGTCAGGACTGTTATTTATGTATTGTCAGGTTGTTAATATGTGCATCTGTAAAATGAAAAGTGTGACATATGAAAAATTGTAAACTATCATACCATTAATAGCATGTGATTAATGACAATCATTTATCGCAACAATTAGGATTAAACTAAATTAATTATCGATTAAATTCATAACTAATCTACTGACAATTGTCAATTGACAAATGTAGTGGTATTCATGTATATATAAATATATTTGTATGAGTGTATATAATTACCGATGGTGAGTAACAATAAAGGTTGATAGCGATATGTATAGCATTGAATTAACAGCAGACTAGAAAATAACATATAAATAAATACATAAATAACAATACAAATGATGAGATGTTGGGGAGAAAAGTTAAAAAAAAAAACAACAACAAAATATCAGAGATAAGACATTCGACTTGACTGTCCGCGCACACGAGAGAATCACAACCGTTGGAATTTTATTGGCGCATTGAAAGAGGCGAAGAGAGCAACAGATGTAAGGTATTTTTAGATGTGCCGTTTATTCAGTGTTGCCAATCAGAAAGCAATCAAATATTCGTCGAGGCTGATAAAGATGGAAGTTTGATGGGTGAAAGGGTGGGAGAAATGAATAGGGCAATGAAGTGAAAGGAAGATAAAGATGGCGATAGTCTGCTTTGTTGAACGCAGCCGCCATTTTCAGTGGGTTAAAGTTCGTAAGATAAGCGATATGGCGCCATCTATGAACTAATTTACAATTAGCGGGTGAAAGAAATTACTTTCAATTGGATTTGTGCGTATATTTGTTGTGGGAACTTTTTATTAATTTGTTTTCTTACATTTTTCTTTCATTTACTACGAACTATTGTCACAGCCATCTTGAACCTTGGAAACTGAGCATAAATTGAGGCATTTACTTTTGTTGGTAGAAAGGGTCTTCTGGCAGCCGACAGTCGTTATCACTGTCTTGCATACATGAAATTCCAATTTTCCCATTCAGCAAGGACAAATTTTATGCGTACCAAGTAATAATTCTTTGACACTTAAATATTTTACTAGCAAAAAACTTTGATTTTCATTTTTTCTGTCCACTTTCGCCAGGAAATTTTTTTCCACGTTCGATAAATAAATTATTTTATTATTTTACTGATACTTATCAGTTTTAGCTCGTGAAGACAATAACTGCTGATAACAACAAAAAACTTTGTCCTTCAGCACTGTTTTCAAATTTATATTTTGAAAATTATTTCGAAGTGATGTTGACTAGAGTAGCTTATGAGTGATGATAATTCCTGCATTCGATTCATTTGTCAAGTTCTTACATGTTGATAGAAATAGATAATGAAAACAGGAATAGAAAATATTTCTGCGATAGAGATTTTATAAACACTAACAAATCCCATTCTACTGCGCAGTTTCTACAAATGACTAGTGGCAGATATTTCCAATCTTTTTGACAAACTATAAAAAAATTGTTTTATTGTTCCACTGAAAATTATCAGTTTTTGTTTGAAAAAGTAACGCTGTTGGTATCAAAAGCTTCCTTGAACACTGTTTTCAAATTTATGTTTCAAACATTATCGAAAGTGATAATGATAAAGACTACGAGTATCAACAATTCATTTCTGATACTATAAAACATTTCTAACAACTCAGGACGTTCTATGAAGAAAAAAAACAAACAAAAAACAAAAAAAACACCACTGATCAGTCGAGAGATGAATTTTCCAGAACACAATATTTCATTATCAAAAAAAACTATGTCCTTCTACGCATTAGCTTTTGAGAATATCGTGGAAAATAAATGCAATCAATAACATATTAATTATGTCCCAATAAATGATCTGTTTAAATTTAAGATAATTCTCAAACTATTTTCTTCACACACATACATATCTCTACATCCACCTCTCCTCTCAATACATCAATTAGCATTTCTTTCACTTCGCTCTCATCCGGGTTATTTCTCACACCTCCTTATGTCCCGACCCCCTTCCTTTCTTTTCAGGTAATCTGCCCCATTTTTCCCCCGGTACTATATATTTGTACATTTCGCTATATGTTGATTCCCTGATTTTTCGCAGTTCTTGCTCCTGATCTCACCCCCACCCCATATTCTTTCACACACTCCTTGGCATCCTATGCCTCCCATCACCGTACCCCCTCCTCTTTTCTGTCCCATTCTTCCACCACATCGTCAACAAACACGTCAAACAACAGTGCGCTCAATGCGAACCCTTATATGGCACCCCTCCCTACCTCAAATTCTTCCGTCACTCTCCCTTCTACTTCCAACCCCGCTATCGTTTTCTCGTAAATCATTTTGATCACTGCGCACATTTTTTTCCTTATCCTTACCCCCCATTTTTCTTTAGTAAAAACTACCTGTCCACTGTGTCCAACGCTGCTTTTCAATCTATGAATCCCGCATACAACTTTCCCCCCTTACTTCTCAGTTTGTTATATATAATCGAATTCAGAACAAAAATGTGATCTCTCATCCTCCTTTCCTTGTTGAATCTCGCTTGACTCTCCTTCAGCACCTTTTCTTTCTCCACCCGCTTCCCTACCCTTTGTGCTAGTATGTTTGTCAACAGTTTGCACCCGCTGTCCAGCAGCGAAATCCGTAATTTTTTACACTCCCTTCATCTCCCCCCTTCAAGATCGGTACTATCCTCGACTTCTTCCACCCCTCCGGTATTTTCCCCTCCTTCCAAATACAGTTCAATGCTTCTCTTACCCATCCCTTTGCATTTTGCCCCAACCCCTTCAGACATTCTTTCGGCACTCCATCCTCTCCTACTGCTTTCCCGTTCGCCATTCTTTGCAGCACTCCCTCCACCTCTTCTATCTCTATTCCTTTTTCCATACTTTCATCTACTATCGTCTCCTGAGCCTCACAGAATTGGCAAATATATTGGAATAATATTTTTTTAAGTGCTTATTCACATTGCTAAGTCGGAAATCCGGGAGCGTAATACGCGGATAATAAACGTACACTTCCATCGCAATATCTACAATACGTGTATGTATGCGCGCTTGTCAGGTTTATGTCAGAAGTAAGTATCATTCCAAGGTGTTTCATAAAATATAATGGATGTGTTGGCCGACTATACATGAACAGGCGGGTGCTGCCGATGAGCATTAACAGTTTTACTGAGTTCAACAACAGATCAATTTCTTGTGATAAAATCAACCTCTCGCAGTATAATGATGGGTCAGTGCATATTGTTGATGATGACACTGTTCATTGTCATCGTATCTTCCTCCGCCCTATCTGCTCGTATGTCGCCTCCAGGTAAGCGTAACATGCACATCTCATAATTTTGTACACTTACAAAAGAGTCTACTTATCATCCTGAGAAACATGAAAAATAGTGATACAAGTAAAAATATGGGAGAGGGTTCATTCGAATCGGGAGTGTCCAGGATTCAACGAAAGTGCGTAAAAATTATAAGCACCGGGCAACAATTGCGGAAACTCTAAGCAAATAAAGATTGAATAAAAAACGGTGGCTTAGTCCTTCACGAATTTTTTTTAGAACTGTGATGGATAGAGTTAATCCAAGGAAAGATTCTTGCAGGAGAAGCGATTTCCACAATATTTTAAGTTTTTCAGGATGGTGACTAGACTAGAAATCTTATAGATCCGTTTGGACAAATATGAGTTACACTTGTGTAATATCATGTTTTTTCCCATAGAGGGACTTGGCAGAACGTGTACCGATTCTGCTATTGAGATAACTATGCAGAATCATGCGTCATGGCCCAGCTTTTGTTATGAGAGTTCGAATGGTGAATACCACACGGGTCAAATTTCTGACGGAGATAAATATATAATTCCTTATACCGATGTCAAAAAAGGCAAAACTCAAGTTCAGTTCGGTCGACTCAAAAACTCGAGTCTCATGTCGACTGGATATTACATTTTTGATTGTTCAATTCTTGAAGGCTCAACGTCACCTATAAACATAACCAAGACACAATAAGTTCTGAAACCCCAACAACGACCCCGAACACAAATGATAAGAACTGATCACAAATAATAGAAGTGGTTGCATGTACTTTTGTGTAATGATATCTAATTTTTTGTATGGTTATATGCAATCACATCTAAATATACATAGATATATATATATACAATTATACCTGATCATATATAATCAGATATGACTTTCAAAATCCAAACATCATTATTACATGAGTAGATGTAGCTGGATCTTTCTATATTTGTTCATATCCAATAACTTTTTTGGTCGAGAATCATATCTGGCTACTTACAATTAGCCCATTGAAATGTTACATTGGACCTTGCAATTTTTAGAGCACCCGATTTTTTTTTCTAATGTTTAGTGGGGGCCATGAGAAAAAGGGGTCAATACGGGTTTTCGGATATATCTTTCAAACTGCCAGGTTGCACAAAAAATGTGAGGAGACATTTTTTGTCGCAAGTTAAATTATCTATAACTTTTGTTCCACAACTTTCACTCGTAGAACCAGAAATTCGGAAGTTATAAAAAAAAAAGAGAAAATTTTTGGGAACAAATTTTTGTTTCATTGTTATAATTTATTGTTAACATACTTCATATCATTGATTTCCGAATTTCATTTATTTGTTACTGTTTCATAGCGCTGCAAACGTAATATACTTTGTTTAGTTTTTCAGTTTTATGGGTATTTATTCAACCTTGAATGTCTAACTTGACCGGGCTGATAGTAATACATACTGACGAGTAGAAAAAAATTGTCACATTTGTGGCGCTTCAAAACAGCACCAAATAAATGAATTCCAAAAATTAATAGTATGGGAATTGTTCGTTGGAAACACCTCTATTGATTTGCCCTGATGTGATTTTTCTGTAAAATTGCGAAAAAAAGGTTTCAACAATAAAAAGAAAATTTGTTCCCAAAAATTTTCTCTTTTTTTTTCTTATAACTTTCGAATTCCTGGTTCTACGATTGAAAGTTATGGAACTAAAGTTATAGATAATTTAATTTGCAACAAAAAATGTCTTCCCACATTTTCTGTGCAACAAGGCGGTTTGAAAAATATGGCGGAAAAACTGTTTCCACCCCTATTTCAATATGGCGGCCGGGGGACAAGGGTTCAGACCTCACAAACTCGGAGTTAAGCTTTTCATGGCCCCCACTGAACATTAAAAAAAAAATTGGGTGCTCTAAAAATTGCAAGGTCTAATGTAACATTTCAATGGACTAATAATTTGGGACTATTTTTTGTGAGGTAATATAAAAATTCATATTGCATAGGTAGAATGTCGCAGACAGTCCCATAGATTTCAATGGGCAGCATGGGAATTTTTCCTGTGCTGTCTAATATTTTGGTGCCTCGTCGGTCGTTTATGACCGCTGTCCTTTGTCACTTCATAGGAAAAATAGAGAGAAGAGGTATTCGGGCATATTCGTCAAATTTCTGGACATGTCGAAACAAATACCTTTTCATCGTTTTGAGGTTTTTTCCGAATATTCAAGTTAGTGCGTTTCGTTACAAAGATAGTGCTATGCAGTTGCGTGCCTGTGTATTGAAATTCAGTAAAATTATTTATTTTATGGTGAGAAATATGCATGGGACATATTGGCTATTAATAACAAATTAATAGTTATATAATTACAAATGTGGTTCGTTCACTGAATTGTATGCGGTATATTGTATTGTATTGTATACTATATATATTGTGTTGTCTATATACATACATATATATATTGTAAAGGATGGGTAATGGTTTGATGGGAAAATAAAATATAAAACTGAAAGATTTTCTTACAAATTCTTGTCTTATTTCAATCAAGTAATACTGATGTATTTGCTATTCGAACCTGTTTGTTTCAGATTATTCATATTTTATGTGATCATCATTAAAGAATTCAATAATCATATCTCATTGTGAATGACCAATAGAAATAGAAAAATTGATTGATAATGTAAAAAAAATTACAGCACTGCTGCTGCTATGGACTTTTCTCAATACTTCTATTAAAAATGAGTAAGGGACACGAGAAATTTTACTGCATTAGTCAAATGCATCCAAATTATATTAATTTTTTCTAGACTTCCGTTGCGAAAATTCCTCAATATATTTCTCCATGGCTAGAACACTTGACAAAATGATTTATCTCTGCAACGAAATGCAGACAATTTCGGATTAAGCAAATACTTTTGAAGATATTTCAATCAGTATCAGTAAAATTGTAATGAATCGCATTCCAATAGGTCTGATAGTTGGGTGACAATGGGACATGCGCATTTAGTTATATTATCATATCATCATGTAATGGTAATTGTGATTACTGATTTTTATGGACTTAAATGAGGGTTCATGTACATCATGATAAATACAAGGTATCTTGCCAAACGTGCAGCAGACACTCATCACTCGCCATGAAGTAAACGAAAATCACAATCATTATTCCATCATTTTATTCAAAAAAATAATTCAACAACGAGGAATAGTAGAAGAGAGTCGAAAACAGAATCAATAATCTATACGATGGAGAGAATCAGCGTTGCGATTATTTTGTTAGTGTCAACTATCATTGCTGTTGATGGTTTCGTTTATCCAAATTATCCCAACTATTGGAGCAGCCGGCGAGACAATCTTCGTGAAGAACAGAATCGCGCGATTGGCAGTAATTTGACATTGGATCTGCGCGAAGACGTTGTGAATAATCTGCTTATGAATTACAAAAATGAAGAGCTCAACCATGGTAAGCATATATATTGTGACACAATTGTAGATTCATAGGGAAAAGAGGGAAGAGGAAAAGTGGGAACAAGACTTTCTCAAAAATATTATATATAAGAGTTGCTTCCCCAAAACTTTGTCATTCTTATCAATAAAAGTCTATTCTATCTTCCATCTCGATGAAAGTCAGGATTCAGATAATAGACGATATGTTCATCAGGATGCTCGTATTTAAATGATAATTAATTTTGAAATGAGGATGATATTACTTTGAGTTTATACAAGTATCATTTTGTAATAGATTATTTTACTAGAATGCTTTATCGATGGAAAAGTCTTTTCAATCACTTTTGTAGACAATTCTGCTAAATATATTTTCACTTTTTTTTACTTTGAGTGACATTGAATTTATTCTTGTCGCGTACAGACCATAAAACTTGAATGATTAGATATTTTTCCTTTCGGGGATACGTTAAAACAATATATTGGTATACCACTCATGAGATATTTGTCACTTAATGAGTAATATTCAATATTCCTTAGGAATTGAATTTGATATACAGATAAACGAATCACGATGAAATCTCTTTTCCTTACGACTTCACGATGTTAAGAATTTTTCTATTTCTGTGACTTGTCAGTCTCCAATAAAAAAAATGGGTCTGGGCTATCTGAAGCCTTTTTTTGCTTATCAAATTTGTAGAGTGCGTATTTGCCTGTATATGTGTCGAGTAGCTTCTCAGATTGCATTTCATATATTCAAAGAACATTGGATAGCAATTACTATCAAATAAAATTTAGAATATACTGAATATCTATTGAATCTAATTCCACATTTCATTCAATGATAGACCCAAATGAGATCGAGTATAATTTAACAGATTATTTTGTTGTGATTACCTTAGTAGATCTGATTCACGATGAATCATGGCGATTTTCACAGTGAATCACAGCCTGTGTAGCCAGATCGTGCGTTAATTGTACTCCCACTTTGTGACTCTGCCATAAGAGAGCATTGAAAAGCATTGAAAACGGTCACAAAGTGGGGGTATGTTTTACTCACGATCTGGCTACACTGATCACAAGGAATCGGACCCGCCTCGGATGTGATTAAATGAATATATTCAAGTGGATGTTAAGTTGATCTGATGAATGAATAGAGTTTTAAATGGATCGCAATCGCAGAGTTTTTCCCGAGACAAAAGTATGAAATGAGAATCAAAAATGTGAAAATTCACTCTTCAATAAAAAAAGTAATTAACTAATGTCTGTTGAAGTTGAAATCCAGGCAATCGAAATCTTATTAATAAAATCCGACGTTTCATCAAGAACACACGATGATATTTGTGTTATATATGGTGTAACATGTACCGTTAAATACAATTTCGTAAATGTTTTACAATTAGGCATTTGCCTCAACGCCATATTGCGTTCATATAACCTTCATGCCTTCGTTATGATATTATACAATTTGTTTGATTGCACATTCAAAAGTATGGAAGTTGAAAAAATTATTCTATAAAGTTTGAACATTCGCATATCCCTTCACTCTGATTTTTATAAACAGTGTACTGTATTACATTGATTCATTTTCTTAATGTTCTAGCATTTTTACATCCTGACGAATTCTTACCAGCAAAAAATTTCATGGCAGTGCGCGACCAAATAAATGCATCGAAAGTCTTCCAATTTATAAGAAAAATGCCAAAAGGTGGACTTCTTCATGCCCACAGTACCAGTATCGTCTCTGCGGACTATATGTTCAATGGCATCATCAATAATAAGAAATATGAGGACATTTTATATATCGGTGATAAAAATGGTTCTGTAAGCGTACGTTTCGCCAACGAAACTGATTCTCTCGATAAGAAATACAACTGGACATTATTACGTGATATTCCTAGCAACGAAAGGGAAGGAATTAACAGAAAAATCAATGATGAATTATCGATGTTGACGAAGAATCCAGAGTCTGTTTATACTGACCTCAATGTTGTATGGAAAAAATTTGAAAAAGTATTCGCTTTCGTGAAGGGAGTAATGCAATACAAACCTGTTTTCGAGGATCATTTTTATCAACTATTGAAAGAACTTTATGAAGACAATATTCTCTATTTAGAATTACGATCATCGTTGTCGTCACCATACGACTTTGCTGGAACGCGATACAAACCGATCGAGGTCCTCGCCCTGTATAAAAAAATCGCCCTAAAGTAAGTAAAAAGAATTATTTTCCACATACAAAGCTCGACATCTCGTGATCGTTGCAAATAATTAATTATTGGAGTTCAATATAATCATGCGATAAAGTCCATGCATATTAAAATAATATTCATTAATTTGAAGGTTCATGAAAGATCATCCGAATTTCGTTGGGGTTAAAGTGATTTATGCACCCTGGAGAAAAATGACACCAGCAAAAGTAGACCAATTTATCAATGATGCGATCGAAATGAGCGAAAAATTCCCAGATTTCTTTGTCGGTATCGATCTGGTTGGTCAAGAGGACTTGGGCAATCCTTTGAAAACCTACGTTGATAAGCTAATACCACTTGTTGGTAGAATACCAACCTTTTTCCACGCTGCAGAGACAAATTGGTATGGTATGGATACGGATGAAAATTTAATGGATGCAATTATGCTTAAATCAAAACGTCTTGGTCATGCCTATGCACTTTTGAAGCATCCAGTAATGCGGCAATTAGTAAAAGATAATAATATACCATTGGAAATTAGCCCGATATCCAATCAGGTTTTACTATTGGTAAAAGATTTGCGCAATCATCCAGCAAGTTACCTTTTCGCTGAGGATTATCCAGTTGTCATTTCCAGTGATGACCCCGGAATGTGGGGTGCCGTCGGTCTGAGTCATGACTTTTATGAAGCGTTCATGGGTATAATGTCAAGAAAAGCTGACATCCGTGCACTCAAACAGCTCGCTATTAATTCGATTCGATATAGTAGTATGAATGAATTTGAAAAATTGAAAGCCACATTCATTTGGCACACTCAATGGAATGCGTTCATCCGTGATATGATAGGTGAATAGAGAAAAATTTGAGAATAACACATACGGATAGTTGTTTGATATTCCGTTCGCACTTCACCGATTCACTACTCTTTATTTGCCTTCAAGTTTGAATTCCAAATGTAATAATATCGAATCATTCTTAGGTTCTGACTTAAGTCATTCATTTTAATTTACATGGGATAATCTTTCCTACAAGAGAGTTTACTGCTATGTATTGGGATACTGACACTTATGTTCTTCCCCGCCATAGACTTTTTCTCTCCCCAAGATTGATTCTCTTTTACTTTACCATCTACGTGGGACAGATGAATATTATTCACCATCTGGTATCCTGTACCCATTGCACCTCTTGAGAGTTATTACATATTTTTAGCATACAGCAGAAGAATATGAAAGCTGAGGTGATGAATTATCTTAAGACTCTTTGGATTCTCGGTGATTTTCGGTTGATTGTATCGTCCTAGTTATTCAGCAGCATCCCTGAGTTGAAAATCCGATGCGACGTGGAGTAGATGATATGAATACAACTGGGATGTAGGTAGAATGATGTGAAATTGAAAGATTCATAAATATGAAATAAATTGTAAGATGAAGGATGGAACGCTCGGAAATAATGTATCAATGTGAAATAATTAAAACAATATATTACAAACTGGATATGAATTACTCATGTAACTGTAATTTAACAATTTCTACTGGTATAATTCTTAACCGTGATTTGAAAATCTTCAAGTCGATCTGTGGCTTGTTCTTCAAAAATTTCATTGCTTGCTATGCCGTTTTGTCCATTAATATGCTGCGTCCAAATTTGTTTCGATTGATAGAAGAATGAAAACATGTCAGTCATGATAATTTTCCTGCATTAAGCTGTTAGTTTTTTTGTGTTGTACAAGTTTGCATTCATCATCCCAACATACCTGATTGAAAAATGATACCACGTCAAGAAATACCATAGACATTGATACAACACATTAGATGTTTACAAATAGATGGGTGAAAGGGCAGCACTATAATCATTTGATTACAACGGAGAATGAGTCGCAGGGCTGTTTGTTCTATTTATAATTAATGAGTCGGGCGTAATACTCACTCGATTCGAGTCTCGTCCACAGGGTGTACCATCCATAGGGTGCGGAAGATGATTATTCAAAATTCCATCTTCATCTGAGCAGATGATACCACCGTAACATCCACTGCCGGGTACATCATCATCAGGCTTGAAAATGATGGATGAAGAATTAAACTCTTTCGTAATAATGTTAGTAGTTAAACTTTCTGTGGGAAATTATGGAATGCAAAACTTTGAAAAATACCTCAGCATACGAATCATAACCATAGCATTGACACTGCTCTAGTCTTGTGAGCGTCTTCGTTGGAGTTGGAGGATGCAATGATCTTGGTTTATTCTTGAGTATACAATGGGCTGGTGAACTGAAATTTTAATCTCGGAAGTATTTACTGTTTTTATAGAATCCATAAATCTTTATTTGATCTTTTGGATGCTTTAAAATGAACTATGTTTGATTGCCCCATGAAGTTCAAGAATGAACCCTGATGCCGATGTATAGTTATCATCATGAACATCAGATACTAACTGACTTTATACCGAAGAGATGACATGATAGAAGTGGTTGCGTAAGCAGGTCGAGCGAAAAAAGAACTGAAAATCATCGAGTTTTCATTCCATTCGGATTAACTAATGCTATATGTAAATAATGTGGTACAAATGGAGATGATAATAAACTAATGACAATGGTTATAACAATCGGTTGCAATAATGAGACGCATACATCACCCTGAATTCGTTTTTAAAACTTCACTGGAATATAAGTGAAAAGTATACCTGAAGTATTTGCCCAGCTCGTATTCAGTTTTATCACTCCATTTCAAACATATACTAGAAGAACAATCGATCTTAGCCATAATACTTCTGTCACATGACGGCTGGAAGAACCAATTGAATGTTTGATCGTGTTTAGTCCCAAATCTAAAAAGTTGATGCAGTTAATTTGGCTTTCTTAACAAGGGAAATTCCGGTCTAGATGTTTTTGGAAGCAGCTTTTTCCTATTTTTCAATTTTTTGATTTCAAAAGACGTATCGTTCATGACATGTTGGGAGATGGTGATCATGTAGAGATCGAAGTTTAAAAACAAAGTTCATCTTTTAGAATTACGTATATATCATTGCCTAGAAAATCGAATCTCTTGGGGACTCGTAATAGGAAAAAAACATCGAGGCCAGAAACTAACTTATTATGAACTTAATTCATAAATATTTTACACATGGGACAATTCGTGAGCAATGGTTGTATAATGTTCGAGTGAATCGAGGTCGCCAACAGCGAAATTATATCGATACCGATACATGTATGGGTAAAACATCGGCATGTAACCCGCTGGAACTGCTATTCCTGGATAAAAAAATTAAATATTCAGATGCTGCATGTCAAGTCTTCAATAACACCGTTATATAGCTTACCAAGAATGGGCATCTGCTTTGCCAATAATAATTTCCTCCTGTGAATAGTTAGAAGTATCCATACAATACTATGTAATAATAATGTAGAAAGGAAGAATGAATGGAGAACATACCTTGTATGATATGCTACGTAATCGTATGAATGCCGTGGAAATTGATGTTCTTTACGTCGAAAATATTCACTTATTTGATCATTTATTTTATTTCCATCAATGTAAGAATTTCTGCATGTTGCAACAGCGAAACCCCATGCATCATCAGCCTAAATGAATAGAAATCATAATGGAAGATGATCAATCAATCAGTTGAAGACCGTGCAATTGTATAATATGTTTATAATATCAGAAACTAATTTAATTCATACGCCTTCGATGACAATGCCTGCAATATTGAGTGATATCTCAGCCGACTTCACAAATTTAAACAACATATCAGCAACATTGTATGCAGCTATGACATGAGATATAGTTTTGACGGCATGTGGAAGTTTGGAACCTTTCCTGGAAAACCAATCACGATTACTGATTGGATAATTGTCAATTCCAACATAACTTGCATATTTTTACGTGGAATCGCCAAACCGGACAAACAAAAAATTGGGACATCCCTTCAAACTTTCATTCGGGTGATATTCGAAGTGGTGAATTGAATGAAAACATCAGAAGTTATTCCAAGGAACGTATTGAAATCAGTGGGCCAATTGATCTATTCCTATAAAATTGGTGATGAACATTATGATATTTCTTATGAATTTAAATCAGATCGGACAGCACACTGATATACACTGATAAATTTAGAACAGAATCAAATTCGGTAGCGGTCACCAAAGGATTTATAAGATTTTGGAATTTAATGAAAATTCTGTAAGTGTTCTCGTATCATTTGCTTGATGCACAATATATTTATGCTTCAGGGATATCCCAAATATGGATCTAATTTTTTCTAAATTCCGGGATGGTGTTTCAATGCTTTTAAGAAAAGCAAAAAAATATATTACTCAATGTCCTGGAACATATCGTGACTAATCGCAATAAGCAATTCTGGATAAACTTTGACTTTATTAGGACTTTGAATTTCTTGTTCTGCTAGTTGATGATGTGATTTACATGAACGACGAAAATACTTAGCCACATTAAGAAAACTGAAGTATTTGGATGTTATTTCATGTTCTTCATCCAATGTGTCAATATGGAGCCCTTGGATTTTATACTTCGCTTTAATAACACCATCCTAAGACAGAATTTGATCTCAATATTTTATTGAATTTGTGTGAACTTCCTCATACTTTTCGGGCGATACTTTGGCTTGTTAATTTACATACCAATTCTCCTCTATCATGGAAATAAACAACTGCAGATCTGGTGCAATAATCGTGATACATTGAGAACTCACCAACATCATCTTTCATTATCTATGAATACACAATCAATGATTTATCATCCTATCGGTGTAAATAGTTTAACAAATATTACGATGTTGCTACTCCTTACATCATGTAAACTGTGAAATTCCTCGTTATGTGAATCTGATGACATCCACACAGGTAAATGTCGATTTGCTAGAAGTTGGCTTGTGGGCATCAAATTAATGACGTGACTCTTTCCATTTATCTTCACCTTGAGGGTTATTTTCTGGGGGTATGGTACACGTTTATGCCCTTTTATTAAAAGAACGAGACATTGTTATATATTTGACATCTGAAGCAGCACCTGGGTTAGTACTTTCATGGTGTTTTAGGCCCACCGCCGATCTTCTTTATTCATTAATAGTTAAATCTACACACAATTTACTCTCAGAATTTCAACTACTTCTAGAGTAAATTGCACTGGATTTATTTGAATTTATATTGTTATTGTGAATGCTTGCATTTGTTTACAAATCAATTACAAAAATAAATATATAGTATATAAAATACCGCAATTTTATGTGCTCAGTATAATTAGAGAAGCAAAATATCGCCATAATATTTCGAATATAAATTGGCTATTCGAAAGTCTTGCAACAATCTCCATCTCAAAATAATTGTGACAAAGTTCTCATCTCATTATTGTCTCGCGTACAAAAGAATTGGTAGAATACTTACTTGAGTCATTTGCTGATTCGTCAGTTGTTATATTTCCCTGCGAAATTCTTTCACCATTAATGATTATTATCAATAACTGCAACAGTGCTACATGAAACCAAGTCATCATGACCGAACTGAATAATCAAAATATCAATTTCTCTACCCACAAGTTTTCGTAATAAGTGAACATTTGATATATATTCGTTAATGTATATATCAGTTAATACTACTGAGGAAATATTGTGACAGATGTGTGATGACAATGAGAGTATGGTGATAAGGGCGACAAATGACGCATGAAATAACCAAATCTAATTGGACCAATTTAAAATGCTATGCTATCATTATATTGGCAGATAAAAATCACCTGTGCGTCGCCCCGCTGCTGTTTACCAACGATAATCTATGCTCTAACAATGAAGGCCATATAATATCAGCTAAAGGTGTCCTCATAAATGTGAACATTAGAAAATGCCATATTTCGAATATTTCTTGAACTTTCTCGGGAGGGGGGGCGCTGGGCGCTCACTGTGACAATTCCTGATCATGATTGGGTCATAGCTGCTGGACACAAATTAATACCGTCAGTATATGCTGATATTATCTTTGAGAAGATTGGTTTTGGTAAGCCTTCGAAAGTCACATATTTAGGGCCAACGTTTGTAGCTATTCGAAGTGGCAAGCATTCTAGTTCTAATACCAAGACACACGCTGATGATTTGAAAAAAATCTTTGAACTAGAATCATTTAAAAGTCTTGCCTATACAAACACTGGTTCTACGAAACCTGTAGTGATCATTTCTGCTGATGGAAGACCTGTCGAAAATCATCGGTACGGAAAAGTAATTTTTCACTGCTATTCAGCATTTTCGAGACTTCAATTTAGAAGCTTTATTCGTTGTTACTAATGCACCTGGTCGGAGCGCCTACAACCGCGTGGAAAGAAGAATGGCTCCGCTGTCATGAAATTGCTGGATTGATTTTGCTTCATGAACATTATGGATCTCATTTAAATTCTTACAGTAAGACTGTAGACGAAAATTTAGGAGAACAAAACTTTGAATATGCAGGAACAACTTTGGCTAATGTTTGGAGGTCGTTAAAAATCGATAGTCATAGTGTAGATGCAGAATACACACTGCCAAAAAAAGACAATGGCAGCCAAGTGCAATTGATAGTTGATGATTGGTATAGTAAGCATGTTCGTGAGTCTCAATACTTACTGCAAATTTTAAGATGCACAAATTAAGAGTGTTGTGGTCAAACTAGGAGTAGTTTAAGATATTTACTTCCAAACGGATTTTTGCCACCACCAATGAAATAAGAGCAATCACAAAATGGATTACCTGTATCGCAAGTAAATTCAGATGATCAAGTATATATTGATCTACTTGTTCGTCTCGCTGTAAAACTTCAGCCTACAGCCGCAGATTTTTCTCAAATTTCTTACGATTGGTTCTGTCCATCGGTTCAAAATAAATTAGCAAATAGAACATGTACAGAATGTAGTCTATATCACACGTCTAATCAATCGTTGCTGCACCATTCGAAAAGCTTACACCCAAAACGGAGCCAAAAAGATGAAGTAGTTCGTCGTATATTACCTAGTCGCATCGCAGCACACCGAGCCCTAGAGCTACTGTGAATATTAGGGGATGAAAGCGCAGATACAGAAGATGCTGAGTGGATAGATGAAAATTAAGTGAACGGTATTTTCGATAATCAAGAAGAAGAGGCAGAAGAAGATATTACAATGCCAATTATAGATATTTCAGAACATTTGAAAAATCCTTGGACTTCTGATAAGTAACAGAAATATACTTATTTGTTCGTTATTACAGATTTTTATTAATTTATTGAAGTCCTATTATTATAAGCAATAAATATTTGAAAATATTGAAATTTGTGTACTGCCATTAATTGCCATATATTACATACGGGGGAGGGGGTCTATCATTAGTGACGTAATATT
>JAPYZH010000532.1:0-40923 GCA_030523085.1 Meteorus colon | reverse complement strand
TTTTTTCTTTTTCTTCTTCACTTGGTTTTTCTCATTTGCTCTCGCTCCTCTTCTCTTGCACTCTATCTCTTACTCTTTTCTCGTCGAACCTCAGTCATTGAACTCGAAGCTCGTTCAACCTAAACCAGCTGTTTCTTACTCGACAACATTTACTGTAAGACAGAGAGAATTTACTCTCTTTCGTATTCATGTATTAATGTGCATGTTTACACCTCGTCATTAATGAAAAAGATTAAATTATTTTCTATACTTTTTTCGTTCTTTTTCTTCTTATTTTTTCTTTCACCTCTTGGTGAATTTATTATTAATAATCTTTGGGGTTTTTTCTTATGAATTATTTGTTTTATTGGATATGGTTTATGTTTTGTTTTGTTTGGTGTTTTTTTTTTTGGATTTGGATTGGAATTTAGAATTTTATTCACTTGACTGGTCATATTTGTGGTGACAAAAATTACTCAGGCGTGTTCAAATTGATATATTGATGAAACTATTGAGATGGAAGACGCAAATTATTTGTTTCTTACATTACGGGACAATTTAATTTTTGATTATATTAAAAAGTTTTAATTATGATAATTATTTTTGTGATTTAGCTGAATAATTACATTGTGCGTTGTATTTAGGTTGATTGTGCGGAATTATGTGAGAGATAAAATAGTTATTTGATCAATTAGTTCAATTAATTAAGTAACCAATAAGTCGATTAATTGATGGAATTGGAATAGAAAAATAAAGAAAAGAGAAAATCTCGAAGTAGAATTTTGTATTTTGTTAGATAGTTTCGATAGTAGAGAAATATGTGTCTATATTATATTACAATAATATAATAAATGCAATTAGCTTTGTTCAACAAGAAAATTCCTGTTGCCAATAAAACCGTTATTTTATGCGATAGTTAATGATGATACAGAATAAAATGAAAATTGCTGATTTGAATGAAATTCTGACGAGTCAACTATTTAATTTTTTTCGCTTTCCAACTTTTCTCATTCTTTCTCTCTCTCTCTCTCTCTCTCTCTTCTCTTTCTTTATTCAAGTATGACGTCAATATACTTGCGATACTCTCTTTAGTGTCATTAAAAAACTTTTGTAGCACATTTCGTGATGATTCATCTATTTGAATTGCGTAAAATGACGAAATAAAACCCAATTTCAATTCATCATTTCTCTAACGAATAAAATTATTTCAATACAAATATTTTCTTATTATCTAAATTCACTATCTGAACTAATAGAATCAAATATTTATTATAAAAACGAAGCACACAAATAGCAATAAGAAAATAAGAATAAATAAAAAATACTCAACTGTAAAAATTCCCGCTCACAATTATTCAAAGAAACCAAGAATAAATGCATCCGCTATTGAAGAATCTTTTTGGTGCTTGTTCTTTTATAATATTATTCGTGTATATATATACACATACACACATTGCGTAAGTTGACGAAACTCCATCATGAAAGGAAAGAGAAATAAAGGTGAAAAAAAAAAATAAGTAAAAATAAACCCAAAGAGAAGGAAACGATGAATAAAAAAATAAAAAAGAATATGGAGAAAATGTAAAAATAAAAAAAAAAATTCTTATGCACTCGGTCATTGTCGTCGCTGGGTCGCCCGCGAGATATTCGATAACACAACGACACTCTCATGAGGGTCGTCGACCGCAGGTGCTTGCCGGCCACGCGGTTGATCGCGCGCGCATTCGCGCCGGTACAAACTCGCTCATACACATTACCCATGGACGTACGCATATATGTATATATATATATATATATATACAGTATTAGGGTTCGCAGAACTCCGAAAAAGAAAATCTTACCAATCATTCCAACCACTACACCAATCTTTCTACTCTATCATTATCTTAACCAATTATTTATTCATTTCATATACGACAATAATCTGATTGTTAATTTATTGACAATATTACACAATTATTGTTATCCGTTTTCGAACCAATTCAATAATTGTGTTATTTTTTTCATTAACCATTGGATTATTTCGTGAAGAAAGAAAGGGTAAATCGCGTGTCAATGAATGAATTGAATTAAGAAATGGAATTAACAAAAAGTCTTCCGCATCGTAGCGTTGAATTTCAAGAGCATCAACCGAAGCGTCTACTGCACTTCAGTAATGTATATATGTATTTATTTATTTGATGTGTATGTGTATGTGTATATGCGAAGGCTCGCGCGTCCTTGCACGTGTTACGTTGTTGTCCAGAGGCCAAAAGGAGAAGAAAAGGGGGACGCGAACGTTATCGTCCGTTGGTGCAGCGCACAGCGTAACGTTATAAAGATACTATATAACGTTACGCTGAGAGAAAAGAGAGCGAGTCACTTGAGTTCAAAGTCACGGGCCTTGATACGTGACCGACGTAATATACAAGCTCGTGAGTAAGCAAAAGAGAAAATATATATATATCTATATATCTATTTATGTATTACATATGTATGTATTAAGTCGTTGATGTGGACTAGGTGTTTACATGAAGTTTCGATTAATTATGAAGAGGACATTGATCGAATATTTTATGGGATTTTGACGTGTCTTATTGTATTTATGTATTGTTATTATATGATATTTTTTGGGGATTATTATGAAGTATTTGAGTGAAAGAAATACTTTAGAAAGTTTAAAAATATGGGAGATATGATTTATTGTATTTAAAATTATTGATAAGTTTGAGGATGTTTTGAGTGGAATTGTTTCTTGGCGATTATGTTATCTTGGGTGATAATGTATCGATTGGATTGAACAAGTATTCATTCGATTTGTATTTATTTTGTGTATAGTGTGAACTAGAATTGGAAAGATGTGTTAGTAATTTGTCATTTTTTTTATAGTTGAAAATAAGTGGGTATTTTGTGGGTTTTTGGTGGATTGAAAGTGTCGATGAGTGTAGAGAAAATTTGAGTGTGAATTTTATTTTTTTACTCGGAATTAATTGGAGTTTTAATGGAGGATGGACGATGGGGTTATTGATGGTGGGATACACATGTCAATTTTGAAATTGGAAATAGTGTTCGGTCTTCGTTGATTAGGATGGGAGCACTGACCGGGAATAAATTCTGAGAACTTTGATGCGGATCTCGGTCTTGTGAAAAGACTTGTTATTATTAATTAATAAACTGTTGGATTGTGGATATGAACATTCGTTAGATTGATTTGATTTTGGTGCTCGGGATTGTGTTAAAAAAATTTGTCACTTCAATTTTTATCCAATTAGTCGTACGAATATAAATAAATATTTATTGAAAAAATTGATATATTTGAATGAAAAATGTAGAAAATGTCTTTTGTTCAATGACAAAATTCGTATGCATATAAAATGGGCATTGATAAATGACATATGAAATGATAAGAGATTTGAATTTTGATTATACATTCCACTATAAATTAATCACCAAAGCCAATTTTAATTAACTTAATATTATCAATAGCAGTTAAATTAATTTTGTTGTCCATTTACATTTTCTTCTCACCTTTCTCTCTTTCTTTTATTTTCTTTTTAATTTACTTTTTATCTTCGGATCAATGAACTTATTGGAATTATATTGTGACTTTAAATCCACTGTGAAAAGAGCGATAGAATGTTGAGATATTTCGAATAAATACTTGTACGTATATATTTACTTAGTAGTGTGACGTAATAAAATGACTTTTTTTTTGGATAAGGGCTCATCGAATGGGGATGTCAATGACCTCTTGGAATATTACACACAACACGTGTGTTGGTGAAACAAGTTATATATACCTGACTCACATGAAAGTCACTCACACCATTGGAATTTCATTGGGATCCACCTGAATTTCGTTCTTTTTTTCCTTCTGTTTATCGCCCTGCTGTGGGGGCCCTCTTCATCATTCTTAGATTATTTGACAAATGTATTGGTCTGTTGGTGTGAATGTATGGATATATGAATTTTATGTGTGAATTTTGTGTGTTCGTGTGTGTGTGTGTGTTTCTGTGGGGGGATATAAATCCAAAATACGGCAATCTCACCTGTGGGTTTTTTTTCTCCCTTTTTCTTTTTTACGTTTAATAAAATTCTCCGGAAATTTACTCATCTAATGCTTACTCGTAAAAATTTTTTTATTACTCATAAATATGGAGTGTGTGTGGATTTTCCCGTTTTTATTTGGGGACATTTTTTTTTTCTTCAGGAATATTTGGAATTTTATTTGGTTTGTTTGAGGATAAGGAGGAGTGGGAAAAAATTCATTTTTTTGTTGGTTATATAGTTGAGCTTTTTAATTGGAATTTTGGGAATAATTTCATTGGAAGATTTTGGAAAGATGGGAAAAGGGAGTTTTTTTTTCTTTTATTTTTCGAGTTTTTGTGAGATTTGTGAGAGGCATGAAAGTATTTACTGGAGATTATTATGAAGTATAAAAAAATTATGACTTGGTGGGAAATTGTTGGTGAATATGTTGGGATTATGATATAAATTTGGTTTTGTTTTATGTCATGGTGGATATTTTTTATTTTTCGTTTCAGAATTATCTCTGTACGTCGTTAATGTAGAAAAAAATAAATATAAAACTTCAAGTTTAGTTATCGTCAATTAGGAATTAGAATAGTTTCCAAAAATTCATAAAGAATTATTGAATTTCACATTGTGATGAACTTTCATTGAAAAATAATCAAATTCATGAACAAAAATGGCATTTATCAGTCACCAAAACAAATCAAATAATTAGTAGAAAAAATTTATTGATCTATCGACATCATAATTTGATTGTTCAATTCCATTCTTATTTTTATGACAAATATTTTCTTCTCTTCATATATTTAAATTTTATTCCGTTATGCAATCGGGCATTGACTTTTTGTAGATATAACGGGCAATATATATATAAAAGAAAAAAAAAGAAAAAGGTTGATGTAGGCATTAGATCAACTTCCGAAGGAAGACAGGATGGGCGGTCTTTTCTATTCGTGTTTAAGTCTTTCTCTATTTTATTTATTCTCGTGCAATGACCGCTAGATGTGAATAGACCTGAGGTGTGTTGCCTTGAAAATAATCTATGAACACACTCAACACACACTTACATCATGTACAAGATTAAAAATTAATTTGTAAGGACATTAATCATTTTATGTAAAAATTTCTCATTATGACAATAATACTCAACAAATTAAGATCTCTATCTTTTCTTTTTTTCGTTCGATTCAAAAGGAGAAAATTATCTTTGTTAACTAAATGTCGAAGACAAAGATTTCTTTTTTTTCTTTTGTAATAATAATACACGCATGTAGATATAAACAGTTTTACACATCATCCTTGCGTATTTAAGAAAGTTTTCTTTTTCATTTGTCAAAAATTATTGTGACATAGGAATGTTAATGATATCAATTATTTACTATTCAATATTATTTTTATTTAATACTCATGAAGAAGAATGAATTCAATGTGAAATGAATGTCAAACTGAATTTAACAGTCGTATGGGTTTGATATTTCATTGAATTCATCGTGACTCGTCTTACCATTGAGAAAATAAATCTTAAAGAAAAAAATGTGGGTCATTTGTCAAATAGAAAAATAAATTTCAATCAATACCACAAACTCATTCATTTGTCAATTCGACAGATGAATGTTAATTAGAAAAAGTCGAAATTCCAGTTCAATATATGAACTAGAAAAAATATTTTCCAACTGTTTAATAATCAGATGAATTATATTTGAATTTGATTCTTCAGTAGTTCCAGTTGACTAATTGTGATTATTCATAATCAATCAGAAATTCGATCGACAGGTTCGAACACGTCGAACGGTTCCGTTTTTTTTTTTTTTTTTCAAATAGATATATCTGTGTGTAAATTAGTTAAATTCATTTGAATATTACGCACAAGTGAAATATTGTGGTCAATTATTTTATGAATAAATTAATAATTTTATTAACGAATTCATGTTGATGTTTTAAGAAATTTTTAACACATATTTTATGGTACATAAAATATAAATTATGTTGTATTCTAACGAGTTTTGAGGTTATTCACCTTGCTCATGAAATAGAGAAGGAGAAATAGAGAGAGAGAAAAAAATATGCTTATTTTACTTGTAGGTCTGTATGTACACAAATATATTTGGGTTATTGATCTTTACGTGAGAGAAACGAGGGGAAAAATGTGATAGAGGGTTCTCTTGTAAAATAGAGGCCAGCGTATATATGTTACTGTATATTTATATCTATATGTATACACACATTTACTTTCCCTTTCGTTGTGGACAAATGAAATGGGGGAGTGAAAGTGGCAGGGTGAACAAAATAGAATGATAAAGAATAAGAAATAAAAAAAATGTTTTACAAGTGAGACGCGCGGTCGATGGTTCATGAGATTATATCACGGTGCGTGTTAAGACACGAAATTTCTTACACCAAATATATACGGGACCTGTTTGAAAAGAGAAAAAAATAAATGTTGGGATAAAAAATGGTGAAAGAGCATTGAACTATGGTTCGTCTAACGGATTTGAATTGAAATTGTAAAACGGTTTTGTGACGCAATTTATTTGAAATTTTTAAGAAGTGTTTTGCGGCCTTTTTTTTCATGCTAATCTTTTTTTCTTTCAATTAGTTTATTTGTTTTTTCTATGTGAAGTCGGTTTTACTAAATTAAACAAAAGAATTTTTCAGTATTGAATAACTAATTGATACTGAATAAATTAAAATTAATTACTTCATCTATATCTAATGGGTTTTTCGGTGCTCAACAAATTCTCATGTCAGTATATAAATTATATTCAAAACGATTTTATATATGTTTCTGTTCATTCATTCTCCATTAAAGAAACTCATTCAACCGTCAATTCATATACTTTTCCATTCACAATAAAATATTACTAATTAAAATAACATTTCAACTCTCACAGAAGAATTAATTCCATCAAATTCCTTCTTGAGTAAACGAAGTGAATTAAAATACAAAATCCAAACACATGTCAGATATTATTTATTAATTTTTGATAGAAAAATAACTATAAATAAACAAAAAAATAATTAATATAATTCCAAAAACCATTAAAAATTACAAACTCATATTGTCCTACTTTACCTACAAAAAGCAACTGCAAATGACAATGAAAAATAACAGGATTATCCTGATAAATGCATAATTAGACTCGCAAGTATTGTGATATTAACGGATAGACTACTAATGGCGAAGAATCAGAAGAAGGAACAGCACACGCAAGTCGCACAATAGTGCATTATGCATAAACGCGCTGTTTACTCATATTAACTGCCCCTGAACCCGGACATGAAATAACTGGCGCGCTTGTTGTTAGGCCAATAAATAAACTATGCACACTCACACACTTATATATATATCGTTATGATATCGTGAATGCGCCCGCGCAAATATATATATGTATTATTTTCTCCATCTTCTACAAAGTTCTCATCGTCTCTGTTAGTTTCATGAACATTGGCCCACATGACGGAACGAAAGAAAGAGATGGAAACGATTTACCGCTATGTATTATCGCGCAGACGAATGCCCCGTTCTCTTTAGTTGTGTTAGTGGGTATATATAAGTGTATAGATGTGGATAATGTATATGTGTTTGTGTGTGTATATATAATGCAATAACTCTTTCTATAAATCGTGGATGCAAAGATAGAACCAACATAAATTACTTGCATATCGTCCGCCTACCTTGTCTCTTTTGTTGTTTCTTTTTTTTTTCGCTCCTAGGCTCTCTGTCTCGTTTAGTCACTTGGTGTGCTCTTATCTGATGAATTTTTTTTTTATTCGAATTGATTTTATTGGTATTGCGAGTATTTGCCAGATGGATTTTCAATGGTTTTGTTTGTTATGTTTGGACTGAAGTTTGTTGGGATTTTTGGGAGCTTTTGAGGTGAATTGTTCTAGGTGTGACGCTGATTTAGGATTTTGAGGGACGTGAATGGGTGTTTTTTTGGTATTTATTGATGATAAGGATGTTGGAGAATGTATGAAGTTGAGTTTGGGATATTTTTCTGGATTAGAAATGTGAGGAAAGATGAGAATTTCTTTTGGGAATTTGTGTTTGTTATCGTTTGTCGATTGAATTGGCGTGTGAGATAGCAGAAAGACTATTTGAGCGATTTTCTTTGAAGAAGTGTTTTTGATTCTTTTGTTTTAGAGTGTTTTGCAGGAACTAAAATGTCATTGGAGAAAAAATTAGATTTGCCGTTTGTTTCTTTTGAAAGGATGAAGAGAATTTTCTTTTGACGAAGTTATTTGTTGCTTCAAGTGTCATTGTGAATTAATTCACTAGATTCACAGGAACTGTAAAACCAGCGCCCTCTTGTGTCTTTTTTTTCCATTTTTATCTTATATAATTCTTTCATTGAAAAGAGGTTGAAAAAAAACGTATTCATAAATGTATATGTAGTGAGAAAACATTTTGTTAGGTGAAACAGAAATATAAATTCATTCATTTATTCAATTTCATGTGTGGAATTAGTTGAGAGGAGCGACAGGAAACATCAATAATTTGTGGCTATTGTTCAATTTTATATTCATAATTCTATTCATTTGTTCATTCACTCATTTATTTGTTAATATGTACATGATAAATTGAAGTTATGTCCAGAGTTACCATATCGATTATGAATATTATATAATGAATTAATGAAATAATCGATTTTCATTACGTGAGAAAATAAATGGCTGTCAATATCGAGTACTCAAATAAATTTGTCCATCTATTCATTTAATTATTTATAAATACATTATTGAGGGTTTATTTTGAATTTCAATTCTTATAATCGTCATATAATAGTCATGAAAAAAAAACAAATCAAAAAACATCCCGTCAAATTTTGATTAACAACAATTACAATTGACACGATAAAACAAAAATTATACAAAATTTTACCATACAATAACGCACAATTAATTTTCACATTTATTCAGATATTTAATTATTTATCAATTTCTTCATTCATAATTCATTAATGAACATAAAATAATACAAAATTACATGCGACAAATTTTACTATGATTGCAAATAATTAAATATTTTAACCATTATGGTAAGATTAATAGTTAATTTATTAATGAACATTGTAAAAATAGAGTTTGTTTATTGACAATAAATATATGTAGATGTGTAAAAGGTAATCGAACTCGCATCGACCAGGTGACCCAGAGGCTTCACCACAAGCGGTCTTGCATCCTTTTATGCGAACTTTTTTATCTTCATCATGTACATAACACCACTACTACTACTATTACTAACCACCACAACTATTCGTCTTCGTCTGATGTTTATCGGCAAATATATAGTGAGACCAAGCTCTCACATAGACTTTTGCTGTGAGAATGCTCCATGCAACGGACAAGAAAGCAACAGACAGAACATTTTCTTACTTCTTCGTCTGCTTCACCTTGTACTTCTTTTCACCTTGCTCTTCTTCTATATATGCGTCCATGTGTACTATACATATAGTACCACTATGTTCTCTCATATATATATATCCTTCCTTCTACTCCGGGATTCTTCTGTGACGTAAGCAATGTCTTGCGGTATATTCGCCGACAAGCCTACATTACGTGATTACTCGACATATATATATACGAATTAAATTTATGGAAGGATGAAACAAAATTTGTATTTTCTTTTTGTTACATTTCAATCTTTCTTCTTTTCTTTCGGTATTTATTTGACCAAATTCTTTTGTTTACAGTTGGAAAAGTGTCTGATTTATGAATAAACATTTTTTTCCCCCATCAAATTCAATAGGCTTTTGATATTTTTACCAGTTTCGGTTTTTGTTTATTTCATCTATTTATTATTAAATAATTTCATTTTTATTCAGTTTATGAATATTTATATAATGCAAGTGGTTGGTAATTTTTTTATTTGTATTCTGTCAGGTGATGTTTAATTTTTGTCTGCTTTTAGTTTTTTTTATTTTATTCAATTTTGGTAATTTATTTTGTCTGTTTATTAATTGTTGATGATTTAATTTGTGAGTGGTATATAAATGAGTGTGTTACTGGTTGTTTTTTTATTTTTATTATTTAGGTTTACTTAAATAGTCACATTCATGATTAATATGGCGCATTGACGAGTACGGTAAATTATTTATTTATAGCGTGTGAGGATATTTCGATTTTGTATAAGAAATAGTGAATTGAATGGAATAACAGAATGAAGGAAAATTAGTGAATGAAAAAACGGAGATAATGGAGTGTTATGTATTTTTTGGTTTTGTGTAAGAAAAATAATGATAAATAAAAAGCTATGTTTATTTAAAAGAATTTTTTTATTTTATTTTTTTTCGATGTTGAGGTATACGAACAGACAAGTTGAAACCTGCATATGCGCGCATGAGCTCGAGCATATTTTTCCACTCTTACGCTTCGTGTCCCCTCTCGCGCGAAGTCACGTTTTACAGTTAGAAGTACCGTTTCGGAAGTACATGTCGATGTGTATATGAGAGTCAGACGTACAGGAGAAATTGCTAATGTGTCGTATGTAATGAATAATAATATATAAACAACGTACATTCATCAATAATGAAGAAGAAAAAGGTTTAATGAGCGAATAAATAATGAATTGATGGTCATTTTTTGTTTTGTTTTCATTTTTTTAATAGACAATGGATATTGAGTTATAATTTTATTGAATAAATATTTTATTGAAGTATTCTTTTCTTTTTTCAAATAGATGAATGAACAGTTTTCTTTGGGTTATCTAAATTATTTTCACCTCGAATCCATCGTTAATTATAGCGATACAACGATATTTTCAGATTTGTACATTATTTAATCCCACTGAGTGTTGGAATGAATTAATCAAGTTGAATTTGATTATTTTCGTCTTCAATATCTTTATCATAAAAAAAAAGTATCTGTAATAGCGGGAATTTTCAATTTTTCTTCATATCATCTCTTCTCATATTTCTTTTTCGATTTATTCGTTAATTTGCGCGCCAACATAAACTACCTAACCGTTCATGGAGAAAGTCTCTCGTGTCGACAACACCGACGACAACGAAAGACGACGCCGATGGCGGCAGTGATGGTGGTATTGGTGTGCTGCAGCGCGGTGCGACGATGCAAGGCCAAGAAGAATGAGAACCAAAAGAGAGAAAGAGAGAAAGAGAGAAAGGTGAAAATCCGTTAGGTTGGACTCTCAAGCCAATTTCGTAGAATACGAAGAAATTCTTCTTACTTTGATATTATTTTATTCCGCCGTTTCTCTCTTCTCTCTTCCATCCTGTTCTTTTTTCTTCATCTTTTCTTTTTTCCATTCTTTTTTTCATTTATTTTCTTTCACCGAAACACTTCCATCTTGTCTGTAGTCACAGACTTGTTGGATCATGAATTTCTTTGAGTTCTTCTTCACCTTCATCATCGTCTTCTTTTTACTTGTCTCAACGTGTTCCTGGAATTGATTTTGATTATACAATATAAATTAAACCTGTACGGACGATATATAGTGTGATTCTTGGTAATCAATTGATCATTTGTGATATTTATGTACAGAATAAGTGAGCAAATGAATTGTCGGATTTTTTAATTATTTGCTTGATGGAATTGGATTTTTTATTCCTCTGCTTTTATTTTGGTTTATTGGGAATTGTTTGCGCCAATAAAATACAGCGCAAGCGTATTGTATCGTTGATCGACTTTGTAGATAAACTTGTATTGCATGTGTAGGGAAGAGTCGAGCAAAGTGGACCAGTAGAGAATGAATGAACATTGGAAAGAGAAATGATGATTTAGACTTATTTTCTCGAGAATTCTTTTAGTTTAATCCAAATTGTTTCATCTGATCCAATTCTACAATATCCTATAAATAGTCAAAAACTCTCTATTGTTCAATTGAAAATACAGTGATATAAATAGGAATAACTGTAAATTCTTAGTTCATACAATGCAACATAATGGAAAATTTTAATTTCTTCAATTTAGCGAATGAAACCATAAAGAAATCACTTGTAATAAAATTAGCTCCGTTTTGATGTTTTTTCGTTTATTTGAATCAGCACTAAAATAAGAAATTCTTGGGAATTCTATTTTCAAAATGCTAAAAATGTCCAAAATTATTGAATCGCTTTTAAAAATAAAGATTATTTAGTGTTGTTGACTGGCGTCGCCACCTCGTGACACATCTCTCACTTCTCAAAGCTCATTGTCTATATATATATATACTCACACAAATATACAGAAATATATTTAATTCTCTGTAGGCGCCACCCTCTTTTTTTTTCCCGCACCGGCCGTTTGGATCGAAGACGTGCCGAGCCTGCACGGCGCCGCTACCGCGCATGCGATTCCGCCTCGTGTTTCATCGTTAAAAGGCCGATTTACACTAGCGAATGAAATGCAACGAAACTACGTCATCAACTGCATTATATTCATCCATATACACATACATATGTACATTTATATACATAGTGCGCGTGCTCAACACAATTATTAATACAAAAAAAAAAAGGAAAAGAATAGAAAGGGAGGAAAAAAAAAATAGGCAGGAAAAGCTACTGTGAAAAAAAAATCAATGCAACGCGTAACAACTTGAATTGAGATAGAAAAAAGGGAACTAATTAGGCAGGAAGTATTACATTTTTTTATTTAATTTTTAGGAATCAAACACAATATCACAAATTATAACTTCAACTTATTTATAAACATTGATAGAATGAAATATAAATATAATTATGAGCTGAAAGTTGAAAGTAGAAATAATTGGATTGAATTAATTATAAAAAAATATATCAAAGAACAATGAAATAGTGAAAAAGTTGTAAAAATATCAGTATTATTTCATTTTAGTATTAATGGAGAAAAATATTGTTTCTTTATACTTTTTTTCTATTTTAATTAAACTACGATGAAATAATAAGAATAAACATTGTTTGTTTGTTGGAACAATTGTTTGTTTTATAGAGCATAGCAAGGTCGCTTAGTAGAGAAATATATATATAATGCAGGGGAGAAATGAGAGAGGGAATGAGAGCGATATAAAGAAAGAAAGAGAGATGTGCAGGCCGCATTCACAACACTGCACATTCCACCCCTTCGAAAGCGTGTTATACTCTCACTTTCCATGACGCAGACTTTCTGGCTCTACCTACTTCTGTATCGACTCATCACGCCCTACTTGCACTCAAGTGCGTTTTTGTGTTATTCTGTATACATATACATCGGAGCTTTGTTACATTGTTTGTTTAATATGTTGAAATTTGGTGGATATTTATTTAAAAAATTAATGGAATGAATTAACGAGTAAATTTATTGTATTAAATTTTGGCTGATATTAATGCCAAGTTTATCCTTTTTCATTTGTTATTTTTTTTCTTTCTTATTTGTTGGTGGGAAAATTTATTTATTTTGTATTTGAAAGGAATGGGAGTTTGTTCAGTTCGTTGAAAACAACTGTTTGGGGTGGTTGCGCCTGTGGATTGATTTATTTTATTGTTTAATTGGCAGAAATGATTAAGGGTTGGCTGAGATGTTGTTTGTTGATAAATTGTGGAGAGTTGGAATTTTTTTTTGTGTTGGTCGATGTAGATTGATCGATAGGGAATGTTTTATAATTTTTTCTAGTTTACGGGGAATATGAATTAGTTATGGGATATTGGTGAGTTTTGATTGGGTTAGTTGAATTTATTTTAAGATAATTTTATTTGTTGTATGATTTTTTTGTGTTTTGTGAGAAATTGTTTCATTCGTTTTATAAAGTCAACAAATTAATTAGAGAGCTGGAAATTATTGGAAATAACTAAATATTTTTTTTAAGAAAAAAATATTTCACATTGATCAGATGATGAAAATTAATTTGTTCAAATGAAAAAGAAGGAAAACATCATACGAAATCAACAATAAATAAAAATATCGACTATGAATTTTTATAGTGAAATAAGAAGAAAAAAAGTAGAGAAATAACTTTAATAAGGATTAGGGTGATAGGTTCCAATCACCCTAAATAAACTCTTCCATCATGATACCCTAATGCGTAAAATTTTTCCCTATAATAAATTTTTCTCTTCAATTCTCCCCATTTATTAACTACTTTCCCATGTGGAAGAAAAAAAATATACATCGACATACACATAATGTTCAATAGTTTGTACTAGAATTTACCAAGTGAATTGAGACAAGGGGTGAATTTCGCCCCTGGATTATATTATTGCTTGTACAAGTCTGCCATCTGGTGTTGTTATAAAGAACGTGAAACTTCGAAACGGGTGGCGGCGACGGCGTACTCTACCCCCGCAAACTGCACAAATCCCCACTGTGTTCGTGTAACGTCAGTTCCGCTTGCCGTGCGTTTTCCCGTGTGTGACCAACGAATAAACGTTCACAAAACGGACTTGCACGTAAATTTTCACTTATTTTCCACATTATTCATGTGAATATTGTTATAAAAGTAATGTTAATAAACGCAATTACAATGAAGAAATATAATAATACATAAACTAACATTAATTATTAAGTGAATAACGTATAATATGAACGTTAAAATGCGTCCATGATTGTTTTGGGCGTTGAAACACATTCGTTGGATTTATTATTAACCTTTTCTTTTTCTCGTTTTCTCGTTTTCTTCTTTTTATTTTTTCATAAATACACACAATTCAATTCATACATTTACAATTTAACAAATTTTATATCAATATTTAAATATTTCATAAAATTTTATTCAATTATTTCAAATGAGTGTAATTATTATCTTATATTTCGAAGTTAATTGAAAAGAAAATAAGAGAAGAAAAGGAAAAATTGAGTGTAGTGAGTGTGCAGTGTAGTGGAAATCTAATAAATATTAATAAATAATTGTCAGATGGATGATCAAAGTGAATATAATTTTTTTTTTTATATGTGAAGAATAATTGAAACAATTAACTATAGCGTGAATTAAAAATAAAGAAAAAATCGGTGAATAAATATTGGTGAGAAATGTGAAGGAGTAAATTAGAATTGTTAAATGAAATAATTCTTTTTTTCTTCTTTATTTCATTGGGAAATTGTTTTTTGGTTATGAAAGAAATGTTGGAGTAAATTTTTGTTTGTTTTAATTTTATATTATATTATATGAATTATTGTGTGAGAAACAAGATGGATTATTTTATTTATTGATTATTTATTCGGGATAATTATTTTATAATGATGATATTAGGTATTGTGATGTTGATGGTGGTGGGATATTGATGTTGATGAAGTTGATGATGAGTCGTGTGTGCGTCGTTAAAGCGCCCATACATAACACGTGCTTCGTCGTTTTCCTCGAGTCATTCGGTCAGGAGAATCGAGCGAGTTTGACCTCGGCTTCTCACATATACGTGCTTACCTGAATCGATTTTTCGCAGAGTAGAAGGTTTTAGTTGAGTGTCCAGTGCCCCTTTTCGCCCTCTCAATCTTATTTATATATCTATTTTCTTATTTTTTATCCATACATTTAAATAATTTGTAACTGTTTGTTAATCTCAATAGACTTCTTCTTTTTATCTCCTACTTTAGTGCTAATTATATTTTATTTATTAATTATCTCACTCGTCTTCGTTTTATGAAGTAGATGATTTATTTTTCATCATCTCATGACGATTTCGTTTAGATTATTGATGTTGTTTGTGTAAATGAAGTGGTGATTTTTTTTTCTTTTGTTTATTTTCTGTGAATTATTGTTCAGTTAGATGGAAATTATTTTGTCGATGTGAACCGGCATTGAATTTTTTTTTCATGTGAATGTGTGTGACGGATGTTTGTGTGAGTTTGTGTATGTCTTTGGTTGGTGGGCGGCGCTGATTTCCACTTCGACTGACGCGCCCTTGCGTCACGATTAATGCCGCGGTAAACAATCATGTGTTTGGCATTGAGAAAAAAATATGAAAAACGAATGATATAAAATATAGTTGGAAAAATTGATGAAATAAAGTTGAATTGTAAAATAGAAAAATATTCATGAGAAAGTATTTTTTTTTTTCGCCATTATTAAACCCGGAAAAAAATACATTTTCCACATTAAATTATTCATCATATTATTGATCGCGACGTCCGTGAAGAAATTTCGTTATTTATTCATTTTTTTCTGTACTACAGAAAAGGTGAACAAATAATTGTTAAAGAGTGCGGAACTTTTATCGGGTTTTTGTGAATGATTTTATGTTTTATTGAAAAAATAATTCATTTTCTCGTGATAGATAATAGGAGAAATAAATTGATATATATAAATCAAAGTGATATTCATTTGTTCATCGATTTGTCGTCCTTTTTATTATTGTTTATTACATTTTTCCGATTACATTGTAACAATGAATATGAGTTCCACTGACCTATTGACTCTCTAGCCCAGAGTAACTTGTGTCTATGTATATATATTCATGTATACGTGTATGAACGTGTTGGACACGTTTCCTCGCCCTGCCGTTGACGGCGCCTTGATACGCAGTTCAACTAAAAGAATATACGTATTTTATTTGTTCACATAAAGTCAAATACCAACTTGTAACAATTCAATTTTCCCATTATTTTACATCAAATGCAATGCCGATAATTAAAATTAAATGAATATTAGAACTAACTCCAAAATTGCCTGAATAACTCGAGGAAATTCTTTTGTTTACTCCACTTTTCATCGTTGTTTTATTGAATAGTTGATTTTATTGATAAATCAGTTATTTAATGTATTCTTTTCTTTAGTTTTTATATTTTCATTGTTCAATTTGGATAATTAGAAATTGAATTCTCGACATCGGTGATTTGGTGTACAATGAGATTGAATATCACGTTATTTACAATGAACAAAAAAATGTGGACAATCGACCGCGGTCTTTCAACAAGATCGTGCGATTCGTCATGCGCGCAAAAAAACCCGTCTCACCAAGCAAATAGGATCGATATACATTAATGACACATACCACGACGTTGGTGAACAATTGTAATAAACGTTTATCGCGTCGAGCCAAATAGTTCAATAATAACTTTAGTCGAATTAAAACCAAATGAGAAAACCAAAGAAGATATAAATAAAGTTAAGAAGAAGCTAACGAACAACTGAATTAATAGTATAAAAATACAATAATTCCTGATAGATGAAATAAAAAAAAGTAAATGAAAGACATTAATGTATGAATGTGCTACTGTTTTTGATAAATCCTACATGATTAAATAAATTTAAATAAAATTAATAAATGAATTAAATTATATTCGATAATTCAATTGTACGATGCGATAAAACAATCGACTGGTATCGAATTCAAATCGTTCACAATTGATTTAAAATGACGAAAAATTAGACAAATAATATTTATGCACACCAATAAAATTTAATTATGTTCATTGAATGAATAATTGCTGATTAATTTCAACGAAAAGAAAGGAATATATATATATACATACATGTATATTGATGATAATAAGAATAATAACAATAGAGAAATAAATCGCGTAATGTTTGGACGTGTCGTTGCGTGTCTGGAAGTAGAATAATTCACATCGGGTCAGACACACGCGCGTTGCAAAAAAAATATGGCTGAGAGCGCGGGAAGTCCCGCTGCAGTGTCAGCAGCAAATAGTCCACAGCAACAACAACAACCAGCAGCAGCACCACCACCACCACCGCCATCGTCGCAACAACCACAACAACAACAGCAACAACAACAATCGCCAACTGCTCAAGCTCAGACAAATCCAGCGGCACAGCCACCAGATATAAGCAGCTCACAACTCGCGTCACCACCAATCACTGGAACAGGTACAAACACGTTATAATTTAACGGATTCCAATTTTACACGGTGAAAACGGTGGTTTTGTATACAGTAATCATGACAATTATTCATCAGTGTAAATGTAACAGACATCAGATCATTTTTTGAATAATAAATAGACAATTAAATATTTGAGGAAATGAAATTGGAAAAAAAAATCCACCTATCAATTTTGGTATCAAATTTTTGTTATATTTTGTTCAGGATATTCATGAATGAGATATAAATCTGAATTAATAAATAGATAATTATTATTTGAGCCTATCGTTGTTCTTGTGCAGTTACGTAAAATGATGCTATGAAAGCTTATCCATGATTTGAATTACTATTTGAGTTAAGTTTTCTTCAGTTGGATATTTATGGATTAATTACTACATTCTGAGCTCTGTGTAATCTCTAGTTGCAGAGTATGATTAGTTGCACTCTATAAGCAATTAATTTTGTTGGATAACAAATCATGTTGATTCGCAGTAAAAGATATATCGAGATGAATTATATCGACTTAAGTGAACATTACATCGGCAATCAATGATGCATTTACATGTGATTTATGTCATGATTAATTCAATTAACGAACTCCATATTTTCTATTTTTGTTATTTCTTCATCATTCCAAAGCGTTATTATTCGCAATATCAATTCAATATTAACTACAAAATCCAATTTCACATTCGAAATTCAGAAATTTCACAATTAACTTCTGCAAACAAAAAAAAAGAAATCAAACCAAACAAAATTGAAACACAAAAAATAAAATCCCTGTAAATTCAACTCAAATCTTACACAATTCAATTAGAAACGACATTTTTTCTAACTAAAAAAAAATCCTCCCTTCTACCATTATTCATTGCCATTAAAAATAAAATCCAAAACATATCAAAACATGCAAAAAATGCATCAATTCAATATTGCTGTGTTGACAGTAAAATAATCTATAAAAAATGCCGTTGTTGTAACTACATGTAAAAATTCATATGCACAAATTCACAAACATAATCACCATAGACACGAACCGATTGAGTATTGAAGAGAAAGAGACGAAGGAGAATCAGCACAAAAAAAAGGGGGTGAAGGTGAGGGAGGTGAGGTATATCACGATGCGCACGACGTTGCAGCACAAACACAGCAGTCTTGTTGTGTACGGCGCCAGAAAGAACCGAAAGCAGAGAAATATATTTATATATTTATATATTTATGTATATACATATATATTTACAATGTATATATATATGTATATAAAGAGAAAAAGAATGAGAAACGCTTTAGCGGATCTGTCGGTCAAGTAACGGTGCGCGCGGCTGTGGTGTAGTACCGCTATAGTGAGCTCTGACGCGGTTACCGAACACCGTTATCTCAGCCGGGGGTACCCACGTGGTGTCTCACCATCCGCAAACGTGTATAAACACACACGATCGTTCAATGCTCAGGTTGTCCAACGTTCGCGCGCACACATACACATAAACACACACATAGGGCTCGTGCACATTCCCTTTACTGCTCTCTTCGTATACCCGTTGCATTCCTGTTACTGATGCTACCACTACTGCTACCAATACTCTATTCTATTTTACTGTTTATTTATTTATTCTTTTGTTTATTCTTTTGTGGTTTTTCTCGTCCTTCATGGATTTAATAGGGGGATTTTTTTTTTTTATTTTAGTTTTGTGGGAAGTTTGAGAATTTTTAATGGGAAATGATTTGGTGATGGAGAATTGAGATTTTTTTGTTCTTCTGTTGGTGGTGGGTTAGAGAGAGATTAAGATTTTTGAGTGGTTGATTTGTTTATTGAGGTTTGTAGTGGGAATGTAGGCAATTATTGGAGGGTTTGTCGAGTTTATTTCGTAGGGTGTTGTTTAGTAGGGGATAATTTAGATGATTTTGATGATTATTGAATTTTATTGTTGGGAATTAAATGTGTGGAAGATTAATGATTTTGTTAAACTGAGTAACTGTGCATTGTTTGATAAATATTGTTGAGTGAGATTATTTATTATTTGTTTATTGTTTAGAAAGTTGAAGATGCTGTTTGGAATTTATGAGTTTGTGCTTTTCAATTGGTATTGACATGAGGGATTGTAAAATATTGTGTGAATGTATTTTTGCTGAGGAATCGGAAAAATGATGTTGTTTGTAAGTAGGTTAGTTGTGAAGTGTGAAATTGTTCGTGTTCGATTGAGGAAATGAAATAACAAAAGTCTTGTTAAATTAATCAAAGTTGTTTTCAGTTGTATTGAAAACTCTTTTGTTTTTTCATTTCTTTCTTTATGTTATTCAATTTTGAAATTGAATACCAGTGAATTACTGCAGGATTATTGAAAGGATTTGTGTGTTTGTGAGGGAAAGGATTCAAATATCAATTAGAAAGTTTGAATTTTACTTTATTGTAGTGAACTGTTGGAATTGATTTCATATTGAAAACTTTCTTATTCTTCTGGCAATTGATCATTTGATGAACAATAAATAACTGTTAAGAGGTTAGAGATACGAAGAAAAGTGGTGGGATAAATAATGCTCATTGTTTTGTTGTGGAAATTTCTTTTTTTGAATTTCGTTAATTGGTTGATTATCTTGGAAGATAATCGTGAGGATGTGTGACTAATCCAACTTCACAAAACACGACATTTTTATTCAAACAAACGGAATTTTTTTTCTATTTTTTTTTTTTCCTAATTGTTTAGTGATAATTAATTGATAAATAGCTGATTAAATCTGTCCAGACAAATGCTGTCATATTGAGATTAAATGTGATCAAAAGATGTGAGCATAAATAATGATAATGAAGAGAGAAGGAAAAGGTTGAAGTAGTCACAGACATCATGAACAGACTGCGGCATAACTGTAATGTGCATTTACTCGTTTATTCGCGTAGCCTGTTCATGTTTGTGCACGCATAAGTATTGTAAAATTACACGCATACATATAAACTCTGGGTGGTCATGGAAGTAATACTGATACACACACACACACAACATTATCATAAATTTATCTATTTTTTATTTTTATTTCATTTATTTCCTTTCTTCTCTTTTTTTTTCATCCAATTTTTTTTCTCTCTCGATGGTGTTCACGATGCGCCGTTTTAATTGCCGGAACGGTGAAACGACGCGATGTTATATATATGTTGTGTGAAATTTACGGGATTTGTTCATGTATGGTTGTGTATGTTCATGAGTATATAATATGCATGAATGTAGATAATGTGTGAGTGAGAAATAAAGTTGTAGTCATTTATTTATTGGCGATTAAATTTATCTGTTGTTGAGATGTTTGAATTTAGATGTGAGTGAATAAAGATTTGTCGTGACAGTTGGGACAATTCAATTAATCGAATGATAATGAAATAGCCGAATTTTCAAACGTTTTTCGAATTAGAGTTCTTGAGAAAATTACACTTTATAGTTTTGTCTTTATGGCATGAATGATAATTCTCTGAAAAATTGTCATAGTTTTGGAATGCAAAGAGGTTCTTATTCAGTAAAATCATGATTATCGTACATTCTAAAAAGAAAAATGGCGATTGAAAATTACGTAGCGGAATTGAAAAATAATAATCCAATTTTTCTATCTGATATTTGAACCGAATTCGAATAAATTATGATACATAAAAGCGACAGATTTAAACAAACTAGAAAGAAATCAAAAAATATTCATTATGAAACGATGAGCTCAATGAACACCTTTCATTCCCATACACTCACTCATACATTTATTCATATAAACAAAAATAAAAACGAACATATTTTTGTTCTCTACACAATTCATGTCTATTTTTTTGTCAAGATGTCTTCAAATTGTCTTTTAATGAGCTTGTGAAACAAGGGAAAAAAAAATTGAGTTTTACTGAGCTCTGTATCATCTGAAATCATCAACGCCTACATCAACACCCACTCACACCTCCACATACGCACAATTACAAATCTATACATAGACAATTAACATCAATAGATAAAAAATCATTGGAATAACAAAATTTAATCTACTTTTATTCTCCTCACATTTTTATGTCACACTAAACGAGTTCATTCCTGTTTTATTTCTCGTTTAATTTTGATATATTACACCGGCTATCAAAGTCAATGTTTTTACGCTTCACCCTCATCATCATCATCACACTCTGAAGATGAAGATGAGTACATAAAAAAGAAATTATACGTATATATATATATATATATATAGACCTATGACCTCTGGAGAATATTTTAGTCTCTCTACTACTATTTCGTCCTACTACCCTTAATGATGTATGCCATTATCAACGCGCCTATACTCTTTTGTCATGTTTCCCTTTTTTTTCTTTTGCGTTCTCACTGTCTTGCAATAGGCATCCGCTCTCAACGTCATGTGACGTATACAAAATTCACTATTTAGATGAGAAGACGAGGAAATAGGAGGAGATAAAAGGGAGAGAAAGAAAAAAGGAAAAAGAAAGACAAATACAAAGAAAAAAAAATGAGAATCTTTCATGACTGTGCACGAAACAATGATTCACACTCGTTCCACCAACTCTCCCATTCCCTTTTTTTTCTGTAGCTGTCATTATTATTATTATTGTTATTTTTATATTTACAATGTTTTTGGCATGGTAACAAATATTATTGAATAATTATACTGTAATGTAGAATGAAATTGTTGCAATTGTTTGGATAGATATTCCTCGCTTTTGCTTTGTAGTTTCGTTTATTATTTTATGAGTAAAGTATTTCATTGTGAAAACGATATTCAATTTAATTGAACTATGCTCTTGTTGTTGTTATTCATTTATGGTTTAGTGTTTATTCTTTTAATTTATTCCACAGTCGAATTTTGTGTGGATGATTAAATATTGTTATGGTGGACAATTTTATTTTATTTTTGCTTAGTGTTCTTCGTATTTTGACCCACCATCTGAATTTGAGAAATATCAGTACATATTCACACCTTTCGAACATGGAGCATGAGCCTGTCTAATATTTTTAATATCGATCTCGATTTTACGTTGGTCCCAATCGTAAGAAGAAAAAGTTTCACTGTATAGAAATATTGAAGATAAATTTGTTCAATTTATTCAAGCAAATGATTTCAGTTATAACTTGTTAATATATTCAATTTAATTTAGTATGGTTTCAGTTGATTATTTATTTGATTAACATGTTAACATTGGTATGAGTGTAAATACAAACATTAGTGCACTGTTTTGATTGTACAAAGATAGAATTAATTCGTGTAAAAAATATTACGTCAGCCCTTTTATAATCAAGCGAAAAAAAAACAGGGGAAAAAGAGAAGACGAAGAAGAAGAAAAAAGACACTGTAAATATCCACTGTTTGTGTGTATCGCAGCATTAGTGTTATTTGTATATTGCGTGGTGAACGGTAGTAGGCCAAGAGTTCGATGGCCCACAGCCTTGGCAAGGCCGGTTATGTTTATTTCAATTGACAACAGATGGCGCAAACATTATACCACACAACAAAATTCTACATCCCACACTATTTTCATTATTCATTATAAAAACACCTACTTTATCGGCAGCGATACCATTCTTACCGATCGAGTTCGATAAGGAAGACCCGTTCTTCTGAAAAAAAATAATTTCTTCTTCGCCCTCATCCTCGTACAAATTTTTTTATTTTTTTTGCTGCCATTCAATGAGGCAATATAATTTCGCAATTTAAGAGAAGTATTTTCTCGGTGTTTTTTTTTACCTTTTTTTATTCACTCATGAATAAAAATAAACGTTAGAGAATGGAGAAATATTTAATGAATATATAAATTGATATATTGATAGCAAATAAGCCAAATGAATATTTCATCAGAGATTCTCAACCGTGAGAATTGCTGTCAATATTATCATTATTATTATTATCATGGATTTTGTCGTTATTTTCATTTTTATTGTATATTATATCATTTATCTATTTATATGACAGTGTGACTTAATTTTATTCAAGTTACAACTTGAATATTACGTCAATAGGAAAGTTAATTGCAGCGACAATGAATGGTTTGTGTCATTGTTATTTTTTTTTTCTCTTTCTTTCTTCGTTTATTACAAATTTAAACGTGTACAAACATGGTTTCGAGTTTCCTCAGACGTATTTTGTAAACCCTATTGGTATAGTTATTTTCTATTGTTCGAATATTTATTCTCTTATTCTTCTATTTTCCTTCATCTTGGATCAATTAATTTTTTTTTTTTGGTATTGTCGGTTGTTGTTGGTTGTTTTGTAAATGGCGCATCTTCCGGCTAATAAAAAGAGACGAAATACGATGGAATTGTGTATTGAAATTCAGTACCTGTGTAACAAATGGTATTTGTACATGACGGAAAAGGAAAAAAAAAACATTTGCGCGTGTGTTTGTGTGTGTGTAAAACGAATGTAAATATCATTGTGGAGAAAAAAAAGTGAGAGAGGCAGAATTAGTTGAAGCGAAATGGCGGTGAGAGGTTAGCGAGGGGGGTGTTTAGTGCTATTGCGAGACAGACAAACAGAGGTGAATAGATATAGAGACGAGAACTTCCCATTGCGACACACAGAATAGGCAAAAATTTACTCACAACAATCGCAACAATTTCTTATGTTTTACGATGTTAGAGAATGTGAATTCATATGCGAATAGTTGAAGGAAAAAAAAAACCGAACACGCCCGGTAGACAAAAGATAATGGGCTTCCAAGGTGTGCGCATGATGCAGGTTCTTTTATTTTATAATACTTTTTTTTTCCCATAATTAAAATTGTGGAGAAGGAAATAACTATTATGGCGGATGAGAAAGAAGTGAATAAAATGTTTTTGTTTTTATATCCAATGTAATCTTTTTTCTTTCTTTTTTTCTGTTTATTGTGAAGGATTTGGTGATTGTTGATACTTTATACTATAATGAGAATATCAAAGATTATTTAAATAATTATAATCAGTTACATATTAAAATTCAAATCGAAATAATGTTTTTTCTTTTCATTCCTGAATTCTCTCATGGTATGAATAACTTTTATCATTCATTATCAATAATTCATTTGTTTTATGTAATTGTACAACTATGAATTGTTATTGCGAAATTTGGAATAGATTTTCTGAATGTGTTGGTCGAAAAAAAAAAGAAAAAAAACAGGATTAGTCAATGTGATTCATGGTGAAATAAATAACAGAAAACAAAAATAAGAAGAATGAACAGAGGAGAAAGAGAGAAAAATTGTGAGATTATGTGGGTCAGGATGGAAAGTGCTCCACGACTCGTCGCAGGTTTTACGTATTTGGAAGTAAGGACGAGCGTCCATGATTATTGTTGTTGTTATCATTTTATGCAATTTTGCATCTTTTTTTTTCTTCCACTTTCTTCTTTTACTCTTTACATTTGATGAATTTAGTTTTATATTTATTCACAGTAATTCAATGTGTTTCATCATCTTTTAACAGTCATTTTGTTACGTTTTTCTAAGTTCTCATGACCAAATTTATACAACATAGTTACATTTTGTTTGTATATGTGTATGTGTAATACATAAACACGCACATTCATTTTACATTCACTTAATGGTCAGCCCTTTTTTCCCTCCATTTATAGAGAGCGAGAGTTGTTTTAAATCTATAAAAGGCCTCAACGGTTGTGGCAATGAACGTGCGCCACGTAAATTACAATCAGAGAAATGTTTTTCTGTTTTTTTTTGTTCCTTTTTATTTTATTTTATTTTATTCTTCTTCGGGTTTAAATCCTACACGAAATGAGAAGGAATAAGCAAAATGAGGGGGATTAAGTACAGTGAATAATCAGTAGCCAGTTATCTGGATTATGAGTATTATACGAATGAAAAATGAAGTGGGAGAAAATTGTGTGACCGTAAAAATGTTTACTGAATTTCATAATTTAATTTTTTATCATTTTTCTCGTTTTTACGCGTAATTGTAAAAGATATTTAATTATTGTTTATTTTTAATGATTTTATGTGGCAAGAAATTCATTTTTACTTTGATAATCGTTAATGTGTGATTTCACATTGAATTAATGAAATTTTCAATTAATCAATTACACAGTAGTAATAGCTCAATTGGTCAGACCAAAATTAATTTTTCGTCCATAAGAAAAATCAAACGTTTCTCTATAAGATGTATTGAATACCATTGAAAAATTCTCAGAAGTTTTCGAATGGAAATTTTATGAAGCGACAAAGGAAAATTAGACGACATTCTAGAATAATATTTTTTCAACATTTCGTTCTCTGAGACGATTCAATTATTATTCAATCATCTTACTGTTATAATAATAATAACAGCGATTCCTCGATGAAAATCAATATGAACTTGTCAACTTCAATATTTATTATTCACTCGATTAAATTGTTTCATCTCATTATTTCAATTGTACTTCACTGTCGATGTAACATTTTCAACTTAAATATTTATATATTCATTCTCAATTCCCATTTTTTTATTTAAATTTAATTTATTTAATGATATCACATGTCTAATCATTTTTACTTATACATATTTTATCATTGTATCATTTCAGGTGAGTTTCAATTCCATATCTTGTCTTTAAACGAAAGAGAACAATTCCAAAAAAAAATGAAGAAAAAGCGAAAAAAGTGAGGAATAAAATGAAGTCGTGTTCAATGGTCGATATTGTTGTCGATTGTGAATGATGATCACCACCGGTGAGTACCTGTAGATATATATAAACGTACATATGTACATCCACAATTACAGACATATGTTTCATCCATATATATATATACCTATGTATGTATTACATATGTGTGGAGACACTTCACAGGAAGTTTGAGAGTCTCCAAATGTTCGAGAGCACATTGAGAGGGCGGTGCTATACCCAATATAGATATAAACGTAACGTTCGATACATTTTATATCTAAATGTATAGTAACTGCAAATATGGCGTTTCTTAAATTGTCGATCAGTTTATATACCGGGTGGAATAAATGGCGTTCAATTTTCCACCCTGTTGACAACAATTCTATCAATTTTTCCATTTTTATTTCATTGTCACATTGAATCACATTTCTATTGATAATTTATATTTATTTCATTGAAGAAATGAATCGAATATCAAATTTTATGGTCGTGATTTAATTATGCAAATATCTATTCGTTATCATTGAAATTAAACAGAAAAAAAAACTGTATGTTATGATAATAAAAAAGAAAATCGTGATTTATATTACACACTGTGTCTACATAGTTAAATTCGTAATACTCACTGTGATCCAAAAAGGCCGCGATAATAATCGGTAAAATGCTGCTTCAGTGCTGTAAAGTGTAACGGTAACAAATTGTGCAGGCATGAACTTGTCGCAAAACGTTATAACCACTACCTCGATCTCTTAATAAATAAAAATAATAATATATTCATGATACAAAGATTGGATTATCAATCTATTGTGTTTTATTGTTGAACACAACGCCTATCAATAATCTTAAATAGCCTTCAGCAAATTTATAAGTAACATTGAAGCTGTGTATTTTCATGGTAGTGAATAATCAAATGTTACACGTTCACGTACATGTATTTGAGAGGGATAATACTCGCACATCTGTCAAAGTAAACTCTTGGCTTTTGCTTTCTCCGCCGCCGGGGCCAAAATCGCTTTCCGGACCTCACATACACCAATAAATACATACACACACGCACGCATATGTATACTTATGTATCATAATATTAATCTAACTCTGTTGCATAATTGAGAAACAGAAAAATAAAATAAAAGTAGTGAAGAAATTGAATTAGGAGATATGAAAAAGTATTTCAATGTGAATAATTCATTCAAATGATAAACAATTATTGGATTGTTTATTATTGTTTATCAGTGACAGCTATTAATATTCAATTATTGATAATAAACGTGAAAATGAATAGTGTGACTTATTGATTTGGTTAATCCTTTTTTTTTTATGAGAGCAGCAAAATAAAGTTCGTTTTATTGCCAAATACGAAGAGTAAAAAATCTTGTTTTGTACTGAGAATTAGTAAAAATCTGTTTTATCAACAGATAATTTATATTTATATTTATATTTAGGGTGATAATTTTTTATATTTGATAATAGGGAAGGAGTTGTGGTTAACAAAAATGATGTACACGAATTTCAGAGAGTATTATAGAGAGAGGTGTGTCTTAGTATAACTAGTAGACCTAGATTTCATTTGCGTTGATGATTTTGGCGTGAATCCAGTTGTGACTAAATATACTGTTTCTCTTTCACTCCTCTTTTGAGTATCTTCTCAGACACTTTTATTCGTTTCAAATGGTAAATATGATTGTGTGTGCGTCTGTATTTTTCTCTTCAAGTTGATAGTAAATCGCGCACCTTTCATTGAAGATGACAACAAATATGGGATATTTGTTGATGGATCTTCAAGTCTTGTTCCTTTATAGCCGTTGATAGAATGATTTTTCAATCAATTTGGAATAATAAATCCACACAAATTTATCACAGTCCGTCTGTCATTGAACAGGTGAACTTAAAATTTAATTTAGAAGTGATGGTACTGATGATAAAGTTACGGAAACAATTTAAGGGTTGGTTTTTTTCGTGGTTTATTTGTTGATCTGATGGACTGAAAGTTTAATTGACATTTTATTGATGATGTACTTGAGCTTTCTTATAATATTGTCCATCTTGGAAGAAACAGATGAACTTAAAGAGCTCTGTGACATTTTGGTCACATTAAAAAAGTCCACAAATGAACTTCACACTGACAAATAGTTAATTGGGTGGAGCTTTCATTAAGACTTGTCCATCTTTGGTATATGGGTTGAACTAAAAGCTCTGTGAGGACAAACTTGAGTTCAATGAACCCCAAATATTTCAAATAAAATATAACAATTTATCAAATATCTTTTTAACATTGTCCGTTATTTTTATTACATAAACATCCACTGACAGGTTATGACACGTTTAGGGCATAGAAAATATGAAGTATAAATATGTCTGCGCTTTTTCCCTACATAGTTATTTTCCCCCTATTAAACTTCGGAAAAAAATGTAAACATAAACATGTGTGTGTCAGATGTTAGTATTAGTATTTATCACTCAAGACATTTCTCACATTAATTGTACAGTTTCAATTCTCGATCCAATAATTCTTTCAACAAACTACAACTACAAGTACCTTTTTCTTTTTCATGCGAATTCATTCATATTAACATTTTGTTGATTGAGTCATGAAAGTTAATATATGAAAGCGAACGTTTGGAGAATGATAAAAGATAGTTGTGAGGATTTTTGATTGATATTTACATATTACGAAATTTTTATCTTTTCCTTTTTTTTCTTTGTTGTTGTTTCTTGTTGTTTCATTTATTTTTTTTTTATTTCTTGCTATGCTTTCCAAGCCAGCACGTTGTATCCGGTGAAATCACGACAGCTGCTCCTCGTTAATTCCGATTTCTCCATTGAGGGCCCACGCCGAAAGTTCGTGATTCGCGTATGTCAATATATATATATATATATATATGTATGTATGTATGTATGCATGTGTGTGTCCACGTGCGCAAGACCAGAGCAAATAGCGCTTTCTTCCAGCCGGCTTTTCTCAACATTTTTATTCGTTTTATTTTATATTTTTTGTTCTCGTGTTTCTTCCTTTTTTATCTCCGGTTTCATCGAACTTTTTCTCCATATTTTGTTCATAATTTTACACATTGGATTTAATTGAATTTGTTTATTATGCTCAGTGTATATGTGTGGTGACAGGTGTTTCATTAGTGAAATTATTCTTCCAATCATATTTCGATGATATTTCAAGTTTTCATGTGAATTCACATGAATTTTATTTGTTATTGTTATTAATTGATGTTTCATAATTTTTTTTTTCTATGAATTACTACAGCGCATTGCGACACGTTTAATTCAAGTGGAAATACACCATTCAACTGACAATGTATGTGTGTATGTATGTGTGTATTAATGATGTAGATACATAAAAGTTTGTCACAAATGAAAATGTTGGGAGAAAAAAAGTTTTTTTTTCCCCTGCTTTTTACATGTCGAGGGATTGTGACGATACAAAATGTCGGTATTTCGTATTCCCAATTGACTTTACAGACAGGATTTTTGTGCAGTTATACATTTTTATTGAATATGTATATGGAAATTGAAGGAAAATAAATGAGATGTTGATGTGAAAAATAAAAGAGAGAGGAAATTTGAGGAAAAAAATTCTGAGTGAAATATTTTTATATTTATCAATACAAATACACTGGGATTTGTATTTTTGTATGACGGTACGTCACGTTATATCTATACATCGTTAAATTCACGACAGACTGTGAGAGATTTTGTGATATGCTGGATAACAATTTTAAAACAAAAAATGTGTGAGTAAATGAAAAATAATAGTAAAAGACAAATATGTACGAATGAAAAGAGTTGAAATGACAACTAAACTTTAATATACGTTGAGAATTTATTTTCTCTACAATTCTCACGAAATATTAATTTAAGTATTACAACAGCATTGTATTTAGGTGAAATGGAAAAAAAAAAATTAATGAATAAATAAATAAAAGACACAATGGGGAAGAAAATTCAAGAGACTTTTAGGGAATTAATATACAGGGTGAGCTATTTTTATATGTAGATTTTTACAAGTCATGAAAATGCACTGACTATGAAAATAGTTTAGCAATAATTAATAAATCACTAATTGATAATTTTTTTATATTAACTGTAGTGAGTTATATTGAAGTTTCTAATTTTTACTTTTTCCAATGATATTAACGATAATAAATTTTGTTCGTTTTTGTTAGAAAATTTTTAATACATTTACAACCGTCCCAATTTCAAATGACACACCCTGTATATAAAACTCTAAAAAGTCTTTCTCTTTATCTGTCACTGTCTCTGTTTCGGTTTTGTATTAACAGCGATGCACACAATACAGTTTCACCAAGTCCCGTTGTAAATTATTCCAACGTTATTTTTCTCTCTTTTATTTTTTCGTTTCCTAATATCTCTCTATTTCTCCTTTTTTTTTTCTTCTTCTTCTCTTTCTTCTTCTCATTCTTTTCTTTTTTTTTTTGTTTCCTTGTCTTACCTTGCACCTTAAATACTGCTCGGATGCACATCACGTTTCGGTTCAGTCAAGAAAATTCAAACACGTATACACCGTTGAACACACAACCGCATTGACAAAAACGGAACATTGGTATAGGTAGGAATATAACGGGTTAACGTTTAGGCTACTGCGTGACAGTGGAAATTTTATGAAGCGGCAATTGAATTTATGGTGTCCACAAGAAGAATACAGGAAGAGAAATAGAGAGTGGAAGTAGAAGATATAGATGCCAAGTGGAGAAGTGAGAGAAAAAATACTCTTGGGAAATTGAGATGGAGGTTAGATAATTTGTGAAATATTTTTTTTCTTTTTTCATTGACAAATTTTATTTCACAAACGTCGATAGATATTTTTTTTTTTATCAAACATTTATTGTAGATCGATGTGGAATTTAAAAGCTTGAAGTAAATACATAAATAAATAATAAATGATAAATAACAAATGAAGAATTTAATTGTACAAATTATTATGTTGTTTATTCTTTCGCACTTTGACCAAAGAACTTCCGACGTAATTGAAGTTTCGAATTACCACATTGATATTGCATTTCAATTATTATTTATTATTCTATGGTTTAATTGCGATGTGTCAGTTAAACCGATATTTAACGGCAATTAGCATTTGTGGTGTACACATTAATGGAGAAAATAGAAAATAAAAATAGCAAATAAATCTTATTTACTGCATTATCAAACATTTACTATTCTATTCATTTATTTAATTACTTCTCGTTTATAATTATTCGTGTACAATAGAACTTATTCTTCTTGCAACGATCAAGACTATTGATATGATAGGTCAATCATCAAAATCTATCAAAATTCCCATGAATTTTTCTTAATTATTCAAAGTGTGAGGTGAATTCAAAAAAACTATTTTCCGTTTCCAATTATTCGTTTATCCATATTTCCAAAAACAAAAAAAGTACAATAAACGATATAATATTATTATAAACAATTATTGTTCTTTATGGTGTCTCTTGTAATACACATAATGCGATTACGACGTTTATGGATACAGACGCAAGACGTGTATAATTTTATTTATCGCGGTAAAATGCATTGTTGTACGTTAGCGAAAGGGACAACAATAACAACAACAACAACAGTAACAACAAGGTGAAGAAATACATGTATACATGACGACATAAATATATTACACGCACAGACCTGCACATTCACTCTATCCTCTTTCCCTACTGTTTCACATTTTTTTTCCCGCGTCTATTTTCCTCCTTTTTTTTTCTCTATTTTTCCTCACTTCACCTCACCGTTATTCTATACACCATCTAATATCCATATATATATATATGTATATGTTCACGTATATATCAACACATACACACACGCACACACGTTTATGAGTTCACTGAGCGATGCATCAGCGCACTTTCCACGCGCAACGCGACCGACCAATTATGCGTTCGAATGAATCCCAAGAGAATGGTTATAACATGTAGCGACAGAGTTATAGAAAGAGAGAAAAAAAAAAAAGATAGAGGACATATTTGCAAATGCACACAAGCAAAGCGTTAAATCGTAGAATGAAAGTTGTTGAATGCATTTTTATTTCTACTTTACGTATATCAGATATTTCTTTTGTCTTATTTTTCTGTTTTTATTTGGACACTGTGTTATATTTATTGTTGTTAATTATTTCAATATTATTGGAAAAATGTTTATGATGATAATTGTTTGAGTTTATGTGAAAAGCAACTGAATGAGATGATTCGTTTGGGATATTATTTGAATGATGTGATTGAGTGGTTGAGAAAATTTTCTATGAATGAATTGAATGAATCAATGAATTATCGTGAATAGATTTAAAATTGTTGCTATGTATGTAGGAGAGTTTTTCTTTTTTTATTTTATTTTTTTTTGCTCTTTCTGAGGTATCTCTGGTCGTTACTTTTTTTTTTCTCTCCATTGAGCTGGCAGCATTTATTAAAGTGCGATTACACAACGAGTGAATGAGATCGACCAATAGACATGTGTCGTATGTTCATATTCTTTTGGCGTATAAATATTTATATATATTACATTTTTACAGTGACATAAATTTGAAGTGTAATATGGTTTTGTGTATTCACAACAATGCGTCTATTATCCATCATATTTCTCCTCTGCATTTCAACTCTTATAAATTCTTTTATAAAATACTTTCCGTTCTTTTATTCCATTTTATTCTCCTTTTTTTTTTTCATTTTTCTCTTTCATTTTTTTCCATCATACGGACCACTCAGAATGTTTTTTACACTCATCTTTTACTTTACATTGAGAATAGAAGAAACATAAAAATATCAGAGAATGTATAGAAATGCAGAAACTGTGGGATTAAAAGTATTTTATAGATAAAGGGAAATCGTTTTTTTTTTCGGGTTTTTCAATTGTTTTAACACTTGGAAAATATTTAGTCAGAGAAATTCCTCGATCAATGCGTTGAGAGGATTTTTTTTTCTCAATAATTTTGACCATTTATTTAAGATCTGAATTTTTTTCTTTCTACTCATTTTTATTATTAAATCGAAAGAATGGGATAAACTATGATGAAGGTTATTTTATTGATTTGAAAAAAAAATTCATTTTTCACATTGTTTAACAAAAGCAGAAAAAAAAATATGCGATGGCCGGGACTCGAACCCGGGTCAACTGCTTGGAAGGCAACTATGATACCCTTACACCACCATCGCACATGGAAGGAAGAGTTCTCAATTACACATGGGATCCCCCTTTCAACAACATACTAAAAATTTACACCAATACTCACTCTGTTCTTCCTTCGATAAAAGGAAAATTTGAGATGAAAATCTTCCAAATAAAATCACAAACCTATTTTGCGAAAAATCACAATAAAAATAAATCCCCTTAATGAATATCCACAAAATAAAATTCATTTCTGAATGCCAATCATTCATACACACACACGCGCACGAATAAATCACCTTTCTCTACATTTACACACACAATCATAATAAAACTAACGCACAAGTCATTGAAACATGATTCATTACACAAAGTCTTATTTATATTTCTCTCTATCATTTCTTTTTTCCTCACTTCAACATATTTATTTTTAATTTCCCCAACTGTTAAATTTGTCACGGAAGTGGGGTGAAGGACGCAATGCAACAGATACATGAACACACACACAGACACACACTAGCAGAGAGAAAACAATCACGAGAATTTTATCGGAGCATTGACCTCTAACCATCAACACTGTGTGACGTGTGTGACGCGGTGGGTTCCAGATCGAGTTCTCCCATTGGCGAATGACTTGTAAGAATGCGTTCGAGCGCACACGGGTCGATTTACATCAATCCTTGGATTGCCATGTCATATTATATTTCTCACTCGTACTTATATGTTTACATATGAATTTATAGAGTGAGAAAAGAGAGCAGAGAGTGCGGGTGAACGAACCATATGTTATTAGTGATATATATTCTATAATATAACTTGAATCATCAGCAAAAAATTCATTTGCCACTTCAGCATAATATTCAACTTCGTTGTCGTCTTATTCTTTTATTTTTCATCCTTTTATTTTGTTATGTTTCTTGAGGCACTTTGTTTTGTTTGTGTTGTGTATTTGTAAGTTGATTTTCTTTCTTTTTCCCCATTGCCTTCTTACCCTTCTCGTTCGCTTTTATGTTATAATGATGTGATTGTGTGCTCGTCTGTGTGTATTTGAATTATATACTACGACGCCATAAGATAATGGTTATGGAGTGACACTGATTGCCCCCGGAGACTGTATTAGATGTGTATTTGTATGTGTGCAGAGTAATTTTGCCCTCGAGAAATTCATTTCGTTATGAAGACAATGATTGGAAATTTTTATCGATTTCATTATGTGAGTTTGTCGTGTTGGTTGTGTATGTATGTGTGTGTATGTGTGTGTAGAGTTGTTTCAGTCATAGTATCATCATCATCAGCATCAGCATCATTGTGGCACGCGAGATTTTTAATAGATGTGTTGTCTGTGTGTTAGAGTGTGTTGTATATGTGCTGGGGGTGAATGAACTTTCGTGTTTCGACACGTTATTCAAATTCTTTCAATTTGATTTCTAATGTTTCTTTCATGTTCTTTCTCTGGGATAAAATTAATTGGGGGATTATTTATTTATTTATTCTTTTGTTTATTCTTATTTATGGGTGGGATTATCGGAAATGTGAAATAATTTTTGGGAAAAATTATTTTGTGAAGAAAGTGGTGGACTTTTTATTGCATTTCTCCATTTGTCTAATTAAAAATTCAAACTGATGGTTTATAAGTAATAATTAGTCGTGATTATGGAATTATTGATTAAAGACAATAATTGTGAAGTGATTTTTTTTGGTTTAGTAAACTTCCAGTCAATTGTCAAGTTATTTCAACTAATTATTTCAACAAATTACTACAAATATAATAATTTGTATAATAATTTTTGTTTGTTTTGCTTGATCCGGAAGAATTGAAAATTAGTCACTTGGGAATAACAATGATACTAGACAGAGAGAAATATAGAGATATATAATAAATATTTTACCGAGATACCGTTTGGGTGCTCGACCTTGGCGGTCGACCAGTCGTAACGTTCACTCCCGCATCCGGACGTGTCTTCTTTGGGTCTAGGAAATCCCTTTGATGGCCGTCAACGCCATAAATATCATAAAATTGAGCAACTGTGCTGGATTGTCCAAGGCAACTCTGCCGTGGGTTAACTGTCTATGTATATATACATATACGTATAAAGTGGTCATTCACAACCAAGAATTATATATATATATATCTACACATATATATTTAACCACCGGTCGTCAACCTTCCGGTTTTCCACTTTTCAATATATATTTTCACTTTCACTGATATAAATAAATAAAAAAAAACGTTAATAAATTAAATGATGGAAGGGAAATAGAAGATATGAAAAATGAACAATTCGATTGTTTCTTATCAGACATATTTAGATTAATTTTTCAGACAAAAATTAATTATTTTTATTATTAATTCAATAATTTTCTCAACAATTAATGAATAATAAGAAAATTATATAAAGAACAATTGAATTAAAATTTAGAACGCACAATTTTTTGTCTAAAAAAACTAACAAATTGGGAACGTGAATTTTTAACAGTGACGTAAAAAAATATCTAACTGTTTGTCTAACTGTAAAAATTCGGATGGGTTTGATGACCTCAGTGGGACAGAACCGAAAATTTGAGACAATCGGTGGGGCGATAAGCTTGCACACACAGTCATACACCATGGCATGACAATGTATACACATAATATATATATAAATATATATAAATGTGCGTATGTTTATTTATATAAATGATGTAATGGATATAGGGCCAGGCCTATTACATTTAAAACGTAATTATAACGATCTCTTATCGATTTCTTGTACGAGTTTGAACGAGTTGTGCGGTACCACGAGCAAAGAAACGTGTCCATACTTCTTCCGGTCTCAACTATAGATATAAGATAATAATATATATCAGTGTATGTGTGTGAATGTGAGTGTGAAAGGGTGTATGTATAGACATGTGCGTTAATGTCCTAGATTGGAAAACGTCAAAGGCAATTGTCTGTAATCGGAAATAGACCTCACCTTTCATACAGTATTTTATTTTATTTTTATTCTCTCACTTTTTTCTTTATGTTCTCTATTATACTTTTCGTTGTACTTTCATCCGAATTTTTAATACAGTAGATTGTCTCATAATGTTTCTGAAATATTTTTTAGATGTGAGGAATTATTATTCATTTATATATATTAGTGCAATTTTTTTTGTATGTTTATATGGTTATTTCATTGTTTTTTATTTGGATTGAAAGAAAAAACATTATTTATTTATTACGAGTTGTTTAAGAAGATAACATTGGGAATAATTAATTATACTGTCAGTATAAGTTTGTTAATTTAATGTTGTTAGTTCCAAAAGGGGAATAAAAATTTGTCGATTCACAATTTTTTTCGCACACATCCTCAAAGTCCTTTGTTCTTTTTTTTTCGTTATATTTAACCGCTATTTAGTGCTAGAGAATAACGTTAGAACGTGTTTGAACGTGTTGCATATTTATTTGTTATCTTTCTCGTTTGTCTTTAAATAGTTTTTTTTCTTTTACTCTTTTTGTTTAGTATTAACTTTTGTTGTGTATTACTTCAGAATCTAAGCACGATTTTGGAGATTATAGTTTAAATAAACGCGAGGTGTTTTCAAAACTGACATGCGTGTATAAATGTGTGTATTCATGTTTGTTGGGTGTATACGAGGTCATTGACATTTTGGCATCGAGGGCCCAACCTTAGATAACTGCAATCTACCAAAAAAAACCACTTTGTATATAAGTTGAATTTTTTTATGTATGTAAATACAATGGTAATAGAACTCATGTACACTTATATACAATGTGTAAATAATTTAAATGTTTTCATGCATTGAATTTTTAAGAATTTCAATTTGTCCCAGACATTACTCACGTCTGCTATTGAAATATCAATAAATAAATGTATTGGAAATGTGATCAATTGTTGAATGACTTTATCACTGTTTATTTAGATAAATAATAATTATTATTATTGTTTCTATTTCGCGATGTTACACATTTATTGTTGTTGAGTTTTAAATTTTGATATTCATTTAATATTTATAATCATAATGTCGCAATGAATTTGGAAGATTTTTGATAATTCAGTAGCTGCAAATAATTTGACGTTGAACTCATTCTTTGATATTTTATAACTTTTAAATTTCAGGGTGCAATAATTTATTCATAGAGAATTGGGGGGATTATGAATTGTTAAAGATGAGAAATGAGGTGGATAATTTTTCGTCTGACATTTTATGATGTGCAAACATATATAAAATTTATATACTGACAATTATTAATTCTATGAATTTATGAAAATTGTCATTTTGATTTGACAATTTGTCGAGGATCATTTAAATAAATGAATCAATCTGTTGAAATGAGACAGGACAATGATTTGATAATTTTTAATAAATTTTCATTCTTATCATTTTGTGTCAAATCTCAAAGAAAGGAATAGACAAATTAAATAATTGCAGTAATTTGATTGAGAATTTCTTCTAAAAATTTCATTTCACACTGAAAGCCAAATAAAATTGAGTAAGAAAACGCTCCCATATTTCGAATAAATATATTTAAGATCCACCTCCACATTACAATACAAATAAAAAAAAAAAAAAAATCCAACGGTATTAATGTAACCAGATGTTCAAGTACACTCAATTTCCAACGATAAATCTACATCTGCAAAAAATAATAATAAAAATAGGGATAAAACCACCCACTCACATGGCTTTTCCACATCCTCACCTTCATCATTTCATCGTTACATTCACCCTAGATGTATTCACATCACAATAACCAAACAAATTAAAAAAAAAAGACTTCACAAAGAGAATAAAAGAGAAAGGAAAGAAAAAATCGACATTACAATAAAAAATAGAATCGAATATCTTAAATATCCTCTCCCACGATATCAATTCGATTCGTTCGATCGCAAAATTAATAAAAAGAGATCTATAACGGTTTATATTTTACATAAAGGTATCAAGTGACCGTCATTTTACCGCTAGGTTATATTTTTCAGACTCTTGAATTTATCTATACATATAAAAATGTAAAAAAAAAATTTTCTTTACCTTCTTCTTCTTCTTCTTCTTCTCTTTTCAATTCAAATCTTCCAATATTTTTCTTTCCGTTTCGCTTGCATCTGCAGTGTCTCTTTTTTTTCTCCCTTCTCTAGTGAACATATATATGTGTGTATGTGTGTGTGTGTGTGTATTGTCGACTGGTATTGTCAAGTCGACAAGGCTCATTGTCGATGAACAGGAATGGAGGAGTATGGCCGAGAAGGGAGGAATATTCTTTATGCTCATAGCAGGTAGTCTCTTCAAGACTTGTCTTACACTTCTTCCATCCCTTATCACCCCTACAACTATTTTTACCATTTTGTTCGCGTTTTTTCTTTTTTTTTCCTTTTTTTTATCGAGTCCATTGATGTGAAATTGCTCGTTTATTTTCACTTTGCGAGAATTATTAATGACAAATTGTCTTTCATGGAATCAAAGAGGAAAAATATAATTTTTTTTGTTAATATTTAAAGTGAAATGACGAAAAAAAAAATATTTGATTAATCAAAGTTAATGTCGAATAGTTTGTAACAATTTATTCGTTGATTGTTTCGTTTCTTTAGATATTTCACAAAATAATTTGACAGGTTATTTTATTTTTAATTTATTTTTGTTGTGGGAAAAAAATATTGAAATTGTATAGAACAATATTAAGTTCTATTTGAAACAAAGATCAAATATGTAGTGAAAGTTGATGTCTCGTTTCTGGGTGTTGTAAATTAACTTCTGGTTTTCATGGAAATATCGTCAACCGATAATTCCAGGTCGAAAATTGTGCTCAAGGACAATTAAGTGGTGAATATATATTTATGGGTATATATGTTTATGGGTCTCGGTGAGAAAGTGCGAGGGCAAAAGAGTCTCTGTGGCCAATGGTAAATGAACAGCAGGAGCAAATTGTATAGATACATCGTAAAACTATCGATTGTTGTCAAAAATAAAAAGGTATTTTTGTTTTGTTATTTTGTTCCTGTATTTTTATTCTTCAAGACATTTTTCGACTCGTCAATGTTTCACTGAAAAAATCTTTAACAATTTTAGAATTGAATTGAGTAATTTATTATCACAATTTTCCTCTTTGATTGCTTACGATTATATTTGCAATAAAGAAAAAATAATAGCAACAATTGTTGTAAAGATGAAAATTTATAGATTTTCATTTTATGTAAATAAAAATAGTCCAGTTAATATTTACAGTACTGAAACCATGAAAAATTATCGAATTTACACAATTTTAATAATAAATATTGTTGATAATAAATTCTCACAAGCTGTCTGTACTGTTCACCCTCGTCAAACATCTCAACATCTTGAAAATTCTCTTTCTTACAATTTCACCATTGACCAAGAAAATTTATTGCAAGAAAACAATAAAATAAGAAACAAATAAATAAATAAAAACATTCTGAAAGTAAAATCACCCACTTCCCCTTCATCCATCCTCTTCCTCGTGTTTCCATTCAAGCTTACTTTCCCTCATTCCCTCCCCGAGCCAAAACAAACTCGAAAAACCTACCCCAACATATTCCACTCTCCACTACTCCATAAAGCCTTCCAATTTTTCCTCATCCTCACAATTTTTTATCTTCACCCACACAATTTTTTGTCCCCCACCATGACCCTCATTGGCCGCCCTTCAACATTCTATTCACCCTCCCACCCTAACTCTTTAAAAACCCCTCTACCATTTCACTCCCACTCACCATTAAAAATCTATCTCTCCCTCTTTTATATTCAAACTGTATTACACTCTTTTTTTCTCTCTTCCTTTCTCTCATTCTCTTTCTATTTCTCTTTTTCTTCTTTTTTTCTGCTGCTCCCCCTTCTCTTCTGTCACTCACACTACTGCTCTCCCTCCCACCAATATTTTTCTCGCACTGGCGCGCCTATCTCTCACTTGCTCACACGAGAAGGGAAAAATAACGGTGGGGAGTTGTCTGGTCTTGCGCGGCACCAGTCAACCCAGCGCCACCGGTCGCGTAACAACCACATTGAGTGAAGAGCGGTGTGCGCTACTACACTCGCAATAATCTTCAATTTATTTATATACAACAATCACACACCGGTTAATATACATAAATACATAAATAATCAATTTAATGTATATATGTAAAATATTAAATTCTCAAATAATTCAATGAAAACTACACGAAAAGACAAAAAAAAGAAACCTTCAATGTGCTCTTTTTCTTTCAATAATAAATATAAAAAAATAAATAAATCCTATATCAATTAATTGTTTGTTCACTTTCTATTAAACTATATCTGTGGTTTTTATTTATTGACAAAATAATCAGGAATTTATTGTTTAATTTGTAAATATTAAATTGGAATTTATTGATGAATATTGAGAATTAAAGTTTATTTTTATTCTCTTTATTTATTTTTCAATTTTTTCCTATTCCATTTCTTGTCTTTTTTTTTTCTTTTTTCTTTCTCCTGGGATTAATATCGAATGTGACGGTGAGAAGTGACTGCGAATATAGTGATTAATGTGATAAAGTG